>CAUYLG010012583.1:0-79461 GCA_963573385.1 Cacajao melanocephalus | reverse complement strand
TAGTGTTTCACCCCGGGTGTGGTTTGTTGCTGCTCTCAAATCACCACCCACCGACCCCCTGGGTGTGTTAAATTTAAGCTATTAAAAAAAAAAAAAAAAAAAAAAAAAAAAAAAAAAAAAAAAGACATAATTTAAAAGATAAAAACAGGGAGAAATATATATTAACCTATACATGAAGAGTGGACAAATTGACTTGAGATTTTCTTCTCCACAGATTTCAAGTCTTTATCATTATAAAAGGGAAGAATTACATAGAAAACCTTCAGAACTGGCAAAACAGCTAGGAATTTCCTCTTCAAACTTCACTTTTTAACCACTCACTACCTTCTATTCTGTGCTATCAGATAGCCTCATTAAATGCTAACAGGATTATCTCTCTCTTAATAAGAAGGGTGTACTCCTTGCAGTCAGAGGCAGAGCATGGCTGCAGGGCATGAACAGAGGTACAGGGGACAAGGGCAGAAGAAAGCCAACCAGATTGGATCATCAGCAAAAATCTTAATTCACAAATCCAAAGTTTCCTGTGCAGTGACTCCCAATTGTTTCTGCCAGTTCTTTATATTTCAGGGGCTATGTCTAGCTTCACAGGCTCTCTTTCTACAGCATTTAAAAAAAAAAAAGTCTGAAAACCCACCATTCTAAGGATATGAAGTAAGCTTCCTCAAAAGCATAACCTTTTTCTTTATTCTTTTTTCTTTTTTTTGAGACAGAGTTTCACTCTTTTTGCCCAGGCTGGAGTGCAATGGCGTTCTCAGCTCACTGCAACCTCCGCCTCCCGGGTTCAAGTGATTCTCGTGCCTCAGCCTCCCAAGTGGCTAGGATTACAGGCGTGTACCACCACACGGGCTAATTTTTGTATTATTAGTAGAGATGGCGTTTCTCTGTGTTGGTTGGTCAGGCTGGTCTCAAACTCCCAATCTCAAAGTACTGGGATTACAGGCGTGCCACTGCACCGGCAGCATAACCTTTCTCTTAAAACAAAAACATGGTGAAATATTTGACTCATAAATAAATCCATATGAAATATATGGCTAGGTGCAGTGGCTCACGCCTGTAATCTCAACACTTTGGTAGGCCAAGGTGGATCACCTGAGGTCAGGAGTTCAAAACCAGCCTGGCCAACATGGTAAAACCCCATCTCTACTAAAAATACTAAAATTATCCAGGCATAGTGGTACATGTCTGTAATACCAGCTACTTGGTAGGCTGAGGCAAGAAAATCACTTGAACCTGAGAGGCTGAGGTTGCAGTGAGCTGAGATCATGCCATTGCACTCCAGCCTGGACAATAAGAGAGCAAAGCTCCATCTCAAAAAAAAAAAAAGGAAAAAAATAATCCCTATGAAGTATTCATCAAGTTATCCCTATTACCTTGCATTTTATTAAGTAAATATAGTCCTTCCTAGAACTGGGATTATCACTATGCATTCACTTCCAAGTCATTTATAACAATGTTAAATGGGACCATTTCAAATAGCAACACTGAAAAGATCACTATTTATAATTCTGTACAAAAAATAAAATCTCTTTATTAGTATTATTTTATTCTTCCTGTTCTAATTTTTTTTAACTTTTTTTTCTTTTTTTTTTTTGGTATAAACAGGGTCTCACCATGTTGCCCAGGCTGATCTTGAACTCCTGGGCTCAATCAGTCCTCCCACCTGGACCTCCCAAAGTGCTGTGATTATAGGTAAGAATGAGCCACCATGCTTGGCCTATTTTTCACGTTCTTGAAAGTCATTTTCCCAGTTATTATTATACAATGTATCTTCCCCTCCAACCACTGATTGGAATTTTATCAAAGGCTTTTTGGAAAATCTAAGTAACTTACATTTACTTCTTTTGCTGTAACCATATTATTATAAACTACTTAAAAATTAATGCCAGAAATGGTGGCTTATGCTCTTCTTAAACGTAATCCTAACATTTTAGAAGACAGAGGTTGAAAGGATACCTTGAGCCCTGGAGTTTGAGACCAAGATGGGCAACCCCATCTCCACAAAAAAAACATTTTAAAATTGCCAGGCATGGTGGAAGGCCTGTGGTCCCAGTTACTTGGGAGGCTAAGGCAGGAGGACTGCTTGAGCCCAGAAGGTTGAGGCTGCAATGAGCTGTCATCAAGCCACTGAACTCCACCAGGGACAACATCGCAAGACTCTGTCTCCCCGCCCCAATGAAAAAAAGAAAGCTACTCCTAAATTACACATGATTTCCCCTTTAATGTTACTCCTCCAACCCCAAAATGTTGACTTTGATGTTTGATGATCTTTTTTTTTTTTTTTGAGACAGGGTCTTGCTCTGATGCCCAGGCTGGAGTGCAGTGACTCAATCTTGGCTCACTGCATTCTCAACCCCTTGAGTTCAAGCAATCCTCTTGCCAGCCTCTGGAGTAGCTAAGACCACAAATGCATACCACTATATCCAGCTAGTTGTTTTTTGTTTTTGTTTTTGATGTTTTGTAGAAATGAGGCCTCATTATGTTGCCCAGGCTGGTTTTGAACTCCTGGGTTCAAGTGATCAGTCTGTCAAAGTACTGGAATTACAGCTGTGAGCCACTACACCCGACCTAATCTACTTCTCTGGAGAATCTACACGGATGTACTAAATCCACTAGACAACTAGACACTTTACAGGAAAACTGAAATGTTGGATTCAGAAAAGCAACACAGCACATGTAACAAAAGTGATCAACCCTAAATTCTAAAGATCAAATCATAGTTCAGTAGCAAAGACCAACCACAAATGGAATAGGTTGTTGGAATCGATCACAAAAGGATTACACCATATAAAAACAATTATACTTACATTTCGATGGAATTGTGTGAAGGACTGAATCATGTAGAATCGATGCATATATACTATAGCAGTGTTGATAGTCAATTGTGAGCTGAAGTGTTCAAGTTAAGATCCAAAAACAGACAGGTATAATTCTGGAAAAGGTAACCTCTATCTCCTCCCAAAAGGATGAAATGGCCAAGCAAAGTAGATGCTACTAAATGAAAATCATACTTAATCTCTCCAAATCAAAGAGTAGCTCTGTTTTCGTTCACCAAATTATTAACTGCCAACTGAACTTAGCATAATGCCTTACATATAACATATTTAATATAAATATACTGAATAAATAAACTTCTCAAGAATGTATGGATGTAGACAGATTTTTTTTAAAAAACTATGTAAGGCCTGGCTGGGCGCAGTGGTTCATGCTTGTAATTGCAGCACTTTGGGAGGAGGCTGAGGCAGGTGGATCACCTGAGGTCAGGAATTTGAAACCAGCTTAGGCAACATGGCAAACCCCTCCTCTACTAAAACTATAAAAATTAGCAGGGCGTGGTGGCAGATATCTACAATCTAACTTGATTTACAGCACCCGCCCTGATCTGGCCCATAGGTATGTCTCCAGTACCTTCTAAACTCCATCAACTATCTTCTTTTCTTTTCCTTTTTTTTTTTTTTTTAATGCGGAGTCTTATTCGGTCGCCCAGGCTGGAGTGCAGTTGCATAGTCTCAGACCTTTGCCTCCCGGGTTCAAGGGATTCTCCTGCCTCAGCCTCCCAAGTAGCTGGGACTACAAGATGCACCACACCTGGCTACTTTTGTATATTCAGTAGAGACGGGGTTTTACCAAGTTGACCAAGCTTGTCTCGAACTCCTGACCTCAAGTGATCTGCCCACCTCAACATCCCAAAGTGCTGGGATTACAGGCGGGAGCCACTACACCCGGCCTAAATTATTTTCAGTTCCACTTCTCTCTGGCAATCAAGCCTTCTCATGTGGTGATCCCTGGGACCAGAAACTTTTTAAATTATTTCATAATTCATTCACTGAAGAAGAAAAAACTTATAAATGCCTTACTTCTAGACTTCAGCAGACAACATGGGGAAGAGAGTTGATGCAGTCCCAAACGATAACAGCCTTTTTTTTTTTTTTTGGAGACATAGTCTCACTCTGCTGCCCAGGCTGGAGTGCAATGGCATTGCAACCTCTCCCTCCCAAGTACAAGCGATTCTCTGCCTCAGCCTCCCGAGTAGCTGGGATTAAAGGCGCCCGCCACCACACCTGGCTAATTTTCGTATTTTAGTAGAGAGGGAGTTTCACCACGTTGGCCAGGCTGGTCTTGAAACTCCTGGCCTCAAGTGATCCGCCCGTCCCGGCCTCCCAAAAAGCGCTGGTATTACAGGCATGAGCCACCGTATCTGGCTGACAACCTTAATGACAACACACATACAAAAAAGAAAGCGTTTTAAGGATACACTGAAATAGAATTTCTTTTTTTTTTTTTTTCAGACAGGGTTTCACTCCCACAGCCAGGCAGGCTGGAGTGCAATGGCGCGATCTCAACTGACCGCAACCTCCGCCTCCCAAACTCAATTGATTCTCTGGTGTCAGCCTCCCGAATAGCTGGGACTACAGGCAAACACCACTGCACCCAGCTAATTTTTGTAGAGACGGGGTTTCGCCATGCTGCCCAGGTTAGTCCTGAACTCCTGAGCTCAAGCCATCCACCAGCCTCGGCCTCCCAAGTGTTGGGATTGCAAGCGTGAGCCACCGCGCCTGGCCTTGAAATAGAATTTCAAACAAAAAGGTTTAACTCCATACTGACAGGATGCTTAGGAAACAAACCTGGACATCAGCAGGAAACAAACTGGCAATAAAAAAAGGCACATCCTTAAGATGCAAACATTATTGTCAGCCACACATTCAAATAGAAGCTGCACCCAAGAAAATTTTCACATACAGAGTGGAAAGAACTTTAAAACTATACTGGTTTTCTCCACCACAAAATAAGTGTATTTCCTGACAAACAAAAATATGTGGGAGAAGTTACCTCATTGGTTTTTGTTTTTGAGACAGAGTTTCGCTCTTGTTGCCCAGACTGGAGTGCAATGGGGCAATCTTGGCTCACTGCAACCACGCAGCCTCCTGGGTTCGAGCGATTCTCCTGCCTCAACCTCCTGACCAGCTGGGATTACAGAAATCCGCCACCACGCCGGGGAAATTTTTTTGTATTTTTAATAGAGACAGGGGTTTCACCATATAGTCCAGGCTGGTCTCGAACTCCTGACCTCAGGTGACCCACACACCTCGGCCTCCCAAAGAGCTGGGATTACAAGTATGAGCCACCGCACCCGGCCGTTACCTCACTTTTGAAACATAAAATCAAATACACACCAGCACTCTAAATAACTTAAGGACTTAATAACTTAATATTTTGTAAACGACTTAAAACATTAGATTCGCGGGTATAAACCCCTACAAACTTAAACATCTTTCTTTCCTGTGAAATTCTACACAACAGCAGCTACTAACTGAGCATCTGAATGCAAAGCATTATGATGGCCACAGAATCAAACACAAGAGGTATCCCATTTTACAGACAAGACCAAGAATATGACAGGTCACTTAAACAGCTAGTAGATAGGAGGAATTGATTTTGGACCAAGGCTGAGGCATTAATTCCAGTCCACACTTTATAACACTTTCAGGTACTGAATTTCTCGAAATTTACACACTAGGTTTGGGAGGCAGCCGTCAACAGAGAAACCTCTGCCAGACACAGATCCCTAGGGCACAGAGGAAAATAAGTATCTTAACGCCACCAGAGCAGATCAGAACACAAAAAAGAGAGAACTGGTAGGGCTGGTTAAAACACAAAGCCGGGAAGGATACGAATTCCCAGCAAGGTTGGTGTCACGGGAGAGCGAGCGGGAAATCAATTCCGCCTCGCTTCCCTAGCGCGAACTGAGTTTCAGCCCGCCCACTGTGGGTTCTCCCAACTAGATATCCAGCTCCTGCCCACCTTCTTCCCCACTTTCGTCCCCCACCAGAGCCTGAGACCTGGACACCAGAGCATGGCGGGACCAACTCCAAGGCCGAAGGCCTAGGCCGCAAGGATACACGTTAAGACGCTGCCCCATTTCCTGGAGCAGATTGGCCGCCTGCTGGCGATTAGAAAGTTCTTTATCTGGGTCCAGGCCAAAACGACGGGACGGGCTGTTTTCCAGCTGTTCTCGAGTAAAATACCACCGTTTGTTGTTGTTCTTCCTGTCTCCCTCCATAGTGCTTCAACCAGAAGGCAGCGGCGGAGGCTGCAAGCACTTCCCAGCGTCACCTACGAGGCGACCCACATCCGCTGTGCGGGGCAACTGCGACTTGACGAACTTCCGCTAAGCGTCGACCGCCGGGCTGTGACTCGCTTCCGTAGAGGAAGCAAAAGTCAAAGGACCTACTTCCGGAATGCACCTCGCTATACCCGCGAAGCCGAATTAACAGTCATTATACGACCAGAAAAAACCTTGAGGCGAAGATGCAGGCGCGTCACGCGGGGTGGGGTTCGAAGTTCTCGTTTAAACACCGTGTATCATCTCGCGACAACAACTGGACTGAGCATTGGCGCCCTGGCTTAGGCTGCGAGGGCGCGATTGTGGTGGGATGAGGCGCCTGCCCACGCGCCGCTTGGCGATTCTTGGGAGAACTTCGTTTGTGATGGCAGTGGTGATATAAAATGGGGCGGCAACTGGAGAACTTGAAAGAAAATAGGTGAGGCTGTCAGAAACTAAAAAACAGAATCAAATGGCGGGGCTCTCTAGTATAATCGGAACATAAAGCAACTAGAAAGCTGTTACATTGTTGGTAGCAATGTGAAATACAACCCATTTGGACAGGTCGCTTTAATGTGTAGACGAAGCCATGAAAACATGTTTACGTTTCGCCACAGTGATCCAACTTAAAGGGATAAAATGAAATTAGTAACATTAAGAGCTTACATGTCCCAGGCACAATACTGACTTAAATAAACTGTTTCATTTAGCACAACTCTAAGGGGTAATTTTTAAATCTTTGTTTGCGAATGGGTGAACTAAATCTGCCCCTTGAGTGTGGAAGGCCTCCACCACCCCTCACTTAACACGATTTACAAGTTCCTGTCCTCTCTGAAGATATATCCCAGCTCCAGTGTCTGATAACTGCTTGGTCTTGGGCAAGATAGTTGACCTCTCTGTGTTTCTTTTGTGTGATAATACCTATGTTTTAGATTATGAAAGGGAGTAAAGATTTAATGAATAAAAAGTATTTATAATAGTACCTAGTACTTAGAATTATTCAGTAGCTCTTATTGTTACAATATTTGTTACATTGTATTGAAATTGAAGGCAAGAGCAATGCCTTCATTTTTGTACGGCACCTACCTAGCATGGCCCTGGCCCTAGTAAATAGTCCTTAAATCTTTGTCAGATAAATGTGCAAAACACCTCACAATACAGAAACAGGGTCTGGGAGTTTGCCCTCACTACACCACTAATAAGTATAGATCCTAAATCTAATTCCATTGATCTCTCCATTCATGCAAGCTGTATTCCGGCTTTTCTGGAACCACATTCAGTTTACCTGGATTAAATTTGAGTAATTTTAGACAGATTTGGATAATATTAGAATCCTTTGTCTTGCTTTGATAATATTTTGGGTTCATTTCTAGGCATAGGTGATCGTACTATGTTTGATTCTAATTCATTCTCAGAAGTGTTTCTTTCCATTTCAGGTCACCTCTGCCATATTCTGCCTGTAGTTAGTATTAGCTCCATTTTGCCCTGGAGAAATTGAGGTTCAGGAAGATTTAAATGACTTACTCTTCAGGACATATGTTAGCCTTTAAATACACTTTAATACACACTGCCCTTAAAGAACAATTGACAAAATTTTAAACCAGAAGAATTTCCTTTTTAAAAAAATATAAATACGACTCCATTTCTCGTAAGTCATACCTATAGGTCTACTCCTATTTACTAGAGACTAATCTTGTTCTGGGTATAGGATTCTACTGTGTTTCATGGCGTTTTGGGGTTTTTGTTTTTATTATTTTTAAATTTTTATTTTTTCTGTGAAACTGCTTTAGAAGGTCCTAAGAATGTGTGCCCCTCTCTTTGTTTGTAGAGATGGGATCTTGCTATGTTGCCCAGGCTGGATTCAAACTCCTAGGCTCAGTGATCCTCCCAACCTCAGCCTCCCAAATAGCTAGAATAACAGGCACATGCCACCACACCTGACTAGATCATAGCTTTTAAATACTAGAATATGTCACTTTTTTGTGTTATCAACAATGTAATGGCTTTAGACATGATAACGTTTTTTTTTTTTTCTGAGACAGACTCTCACTCTGTCACCCAGACTGCAGTGCAGTGGCATGATCTCAGCTCACTGCAACCTCACCTCCCAGACTCAAATTATTCTCCTGCCTCAGCCTCCTAAGTAGCTGGGGTTACAGGCCTGCACTAACACACCCAGCCAACTTTTATATTTTTAATAGACATGGGGTTTCACTATGTTGCCCAGGCTGGTATCAAACTCCTGGCCTCAAGTGATCCAGCCCACCTTGGCCTCCCAAAGTGCAGGGATTACAGGTGTGAGCCACCATGGCCAGCCCGACATGATATACTTTAAAACTTAATCTGAATTATTAACATTTTTTCTATCACTTTCTTAAGTTGAGACAGTCAACAAAATGAATAAATCAAGCTTTGTTTGTAACATTTGCCAATTTCTGTGATATAAATCCTCCCACCATGCCTGATTTCAGTATACCCGTATGACATCACTGATCACAACATTGGGAAAAGAGGCACACACCAACACATAGTATTTTCTCCAGACAGATACAATAGATAGGGAGTTCCAGTTTCCAGTCTGACAGGTAAAGAGCTTGTAAGCAATCATTCCCATTCTCACAAGAAGGAAAAAGCCAAACAAACTAAAACTTAACAGCCCTTCTTATACCCTTCTGAGAACCAAGGTCCCTTCACCCCGAAATCTGGAGAGACATTGCGACTCAAAATAGGTAGAACAGAGAATCATGACGTACTTGGAGGAAAAGCTACTACTGGAACCAGCAACTGGTAGAAATACTTGTAGGACAATTGACTAATTGCTGGAGACTGAACATAGACTAGCTTGAGATATTTTTTTAAACTCTTAGGCACCCAGTGTTAAGGCATCCCCCACATTTTTGCGAGTTTGCTTCCAACAGGGAGAAAGAGAAGTTAGCCATTTTGAAATGCATGCAGAGCATTCTGTTTTCCTTAACAAAGGCCTGTCTTCAAGGGAAACTGTCGAACAAAGCCTAACCAATGTGGGAGAAGGGATATACCCAATAGAAGCCTCCTCTAGTCTTCCTGTTTCATGTGAGGGAGGGGAAAAAATGAGAGTTGTGAGGGTCATAGCCCAAGGACACATGTGCAATAAAGGACAGACCTAATAATAGAATTACAGAATGCTTTCCCTTACCACCTTAATAGGGCTTCTCTATAATAATGGGATTATAACTGAACAAACTGCAAGGCTCTGACCCTATTTCAGGAAGAGTCTCTAAGGAAATTCAAAGAGCAGGGGAGGCAAAAACAAGGACACCGTAGGAAATTTTAGCATCTAACACCAACAGCTATAGCAAACAGTAAACACAACTTAATTCCTAGCCATATAAACAAAACCTGACCCTTACCCAATACATCATGTCTAATTTAAATCAATTATATGGCATGCTAAAATGTAAATATATATACATTCTAGAAAGACAAAGCAAGGCCAACAGCAATGGCTCATGCCTGGAATCCCAGTATTTTGGGAGGCTGAGTTGGGCAGATCACCTGAGGTCAGGAGTTCAAGACCAGCCTGGCCAACATGGCAAAACCCTGTCTCTACTAAAAATACAAAAATTAGCTGGGCAAGGTGGCAGGTGCCTGTAGTCCCAGCTACTCAAGGGGCTGAGGCAGGAGAATTGCTTGAACCCGGGAGGTAAAGGTTGCAGTGAGCTGAGATCGTGCCATTGTACTCCAGCCTGGGAACAGAATTGATACTCCATCTCAAAAAAGACAAAGCAAGCATCAGAACCAGACTCACATATGGCAGAAATTTTGGAATTACCAGACGGAGAATTTAACTATTAATATGTTAAGGGCACTAATGGAAAAAGAGAACAACATTCAGGAACAAAGGGTAATGTAGGCAGAGATAAAAACTCTAAAGAATCAAAAGGAAATGCTAGAGATCAAAAACACTGTAACAGAAATGTAGAATGCCTTTGGTGGGCTCATCAGTATACTGGACGTGACAAAGGAAAAAATCAGTAAGCTTGAAAACATGTCAATAGGAAACTTCCCAAACTGAAAAACAAAGAGAAAAACAAATGATAAAAGAGTGGAATATCCAGATACAATGGGAGTAACTAAACTCATGAGCATAGATAAGAGTAAAATAATCAGGAAGAGATGAGTTGTTAGTATTTACTACTTTTATTTTATTTTAAGACAAGGTCTGGCTCTATTGCCAGTCTGGAGTGCAGTGGCACAATCTTGGCTTACGACAACTACCACCACCCAGGCTCAAGCCATCCTCTCACGTCAGCCTCCTGAGTAACTGGGACTACAAGCACATATCACCACAGCCTGTTGGCTTTTTTTTTGTAGAGATGGGGTTTTACCATGTTGCCCAGGCTGATTTCAAACTTGTGAGCTCAAGAGATCTGTCTCGGCCTCCCAAAGTGCTGGGATTACAGGTATTAGACACCACATCTGGTGTACTACCTTTATTTTTAATATAACTTTTTCAATTCTAAGTTTAGTTAATTTAATTTTTAATCCCTTAACAACCAGTTCACAAAATTAATGAAAATTTAACAAGCTTTCAAAAGTCACTGTGAATTGGCACACCACTGCTGAAACAAAAACTCATTGAAAGTATCCTATTCAGATTTTTTTTTCCTGAATATAAGGCTGGATTACTACTAAGACTTAAATACTAACTTAAATTTTAAAAAGACTTAAATACAGGCTCATACCTGTAATCCCAACACTTTGGGAGGTCAAGGAGGAGAGATCACTTGAGGTTAGCAGTTCAAGACCAGCCTGGTCAACCCTGTCTCTACTAAAAATACAAAAATTAGCCAAGTGTGGTGGCACGCCCTTGTAATCTCAGCTACTCGGTAGACTGAGGCACAAGAATGGCTTGAACCTGGAAGGCAGAGGTTGCAGTGAGCCGAGATTGCACCACTGGACTCCAGCCTAGGCAACAGAGGGAGACTCAATCTAAAAACAAGCAAACAAAAAGATTTAAATATTGCTGTGTCAGGTTTCCATTATGTGCTGAACACTGTTCTAAGGACATTTGCATATATTATCTCATTCGATTCTCATAACTATCAGGTAGATACTGTCATTGCTATTTTTTAAAATTTAAAATTAAAAACTGAGGCTTAATCTATTCAAAGTCAGACACCTAGAATATGGCATAACTAAGATTTGAGCCCAGGTCAGTGCTCTTTCTACTCACTGCCTTCTGATGCTTAAGAAAAGGTGTACTGACAACTGATTCCTCCATTTTTCAGAAGTTATTTAGCCCACTCTCACTCCAGCTCCACTGTGAACCTTTTTTTTTTTTTTTTAGACGGAGTCTTACTCTGTAGCCCAAGCTGGAGCACTGGAGTACAAAGGCACGATCTGGATTACTGCAACCTCCGCCTCCTGGGTTCAAGCGATTCTCCTACCTCAGTCTCCTGAGTAGCTAGGACTGCAGGCGTGTGCCAACCCACCCAGCTAATTTTTGTATTTTCAGTAGAGATGGTTTTCACCATGTTGGTCAGGTTGGTCTTGAACTCCTGATCTTATGATCCACCTGCCTCGGCCTCCCAAAGTGCTGGGATTACAGGCGTGAGCCACCACACCTGGCCTCCCCTGTGAACCTATAAATCCTGTGCCTTATTAGACAAAGGGAGTGTCAGTTGTGGTAATTCTTCAGGACATTACCATGGTTACCAGACAGAGTCCAGTGCCCCAACCTGAACATTCCAGAAGAGGCCAGGGAGGATCTGAGATGGCCTTCTTCAACTTATATCTGTTGGGCTATCAGAATTCCTTTTGGAATAAGAAAAGGAACACAACTGAAGAAACAAGTAAGGAGAATATAGGGTAGAGGGTTAGAAGGGCCACTTCTTTACCTAGGTGCTTTGTAGCCACTCCCTAGCTATTTATTTTTCTACCTGGGGTTAGAGATTTATCCTCCAAGATCAAAAGTTACACTAGTTAAAATTGTGGAGTAGGGACAGTATCCTTTCAGCTTTGCTCTCCTGTCATTTAATATCCTTATTAAGACACAAAATTTGGGCCAGGTGCAGTGGCTCACATGTAATCCCAGCACTTTGGGAGGCTAAGGCAGGAGGATTGCTTGAGCCCAGGAGTTGGAGACCAGTCTGGGAAACATAGACCACATTTCTATGAAAAGTTACACAAATTAGCTGGGTGTGATGGTGCATGCCTCTGGTCCTAGCTACTTGGGAGGCTGAGATGGGAGAATCACATGGGCCCAGGAGGTCAAGGATGAAGTAAGCCTTGATCATGGTTGACTGTGATCCAAAAATATTAATGGAAAATTCCCAACCATTTATAAATTTTACAGTATATGCCCTTCTGAGTAGAGTGATGAAATTTTGCACCATTCCACTTGGGAAGAGGATCATCCCTTTGTCTAGCATATCCACTATCCACCCATTACTGTATAGGAAAAAACATAGTGTATACAGAGTTTGGTACCATCTGAAGTTTCAAATATCCTCTGAGAGTCTTGGAATATATGGAATGTATCCCAAGGATAAGAGGGGACTACTATATTTATAAAGGCAGGTTCTTTTACCATTTTTTTCAGTATAATACCAAAGAAATTACTTTTCTTTGAAAATATGTCTACTGATGAGTGCCTTGCCACTTTTTCCCCCTTTATGCATCATCTACAGTTTCCAGTTTGGTTTATTTAAAGTGGCATCACATTTGTAAAGTTACCTGATTTTTTTTTTTTTTTTTTTTTTTTGGAGATGGAGTCTCACTCTGTCGCCCAGGCTGGAGTGCTGTGGCGCGACCTCGGCTCACTGCAACCTCTGCCTCCCCGGTTCAAGCAATTCTCCTGCCTCAGCCTCCCGAGTACCTGGTGTAACGTTAGCTGAGCCAAAGGAGAGTAGACCCAAAGTCAGGCAAGCAAGTTTTATTAACCTGCCTGACTGCCCCATAACAATCAGAGGAGGCCTGGAGCTTACAAAACTAGGGGTTTATATGGGGTGAGAGGGGCATAAGGGAGTTTCAGGACTGAGATATCTATTAGCTTCTAAAAGGCACAGTTAGAAGCTAACTGTGAGATAGTTTGTTAACTTGTGACAGACTTACAATGCATTATCCTGTGACTTTTATGGCAGCAGTTTTTAAAAAACAGGATTTTACAAGTATGCGTAAAACAAGAATTTACAGGTATAGATAACAAACATTTGTTTTCCCTGTCCTCCCACAGCTGCTCAAATGGCTGTAATCCGGCTTTGCTTAATTGTAGCACGTCTGGCAGCCTTGCTGTGGCACCTAGCTAGGAGTTTCAGGAATGCAGCTGCAGAGCAATCAGAGTAGGGGGGTCAGCTTGCAAGGAGGGGGGTTTCTGAGGCAGCTTGTCCCTAACAGCTGGGGCTACAGGCGTGTGCCACCTAGCCTGGCTAATTTTTTGTAGTTTTAGTAGAGACAGAATTTCACAGTGTTAGCCAGGATGGTCTTGATCTCCTAACCTCAGGTGATCCGCCTGCCTCAGCCTCTTGAAGTGCTGGGATTACAGGCATGAGCCACCACACCTGCCCAAAGCTACCTGATTTTTAAATGATTTTTATGATTTTCCCCAGATCTCTTAAAGTTATCTCCCCCACGTCTAATAAAACAGAAGTATTTAAAGGTTAGCTTTTTTATTTGTTTTCAAAGTATTATTACATAAAAATTTTTTTGCCTTTTTTTTTTCTAGATGGAATCTCGCCTTGTTGCCTAGCCTGGAGTGCAGTGGCAAGATCTCCCCTCTGCCTCCTGGGTTCAAGCAATTCTCCTGCCTAAGCCTCCCAAGTAGCTGGTACTACAGGTGCATGCCACCATGCCTGGCTAATTTTTGTATTTTTTAGTTTCACCATGTTGGCCAGGCTGGTCTCGAACTCCTGGCCTCATATGATCCACCCGCCTCAGCGTCAGCCTCCCAAAGTACTGGGATTACAGGTGTGAGCCATCCTGCTCAGCCTATGTGATATATATTTATTTATCCATTTTGGGTGATTTTTGTTTGTTTAGAGACAGGGTCTTCCTCTGTTGCCCAGGATAGAGTGCAGTGACACTGTTGTAGCTTATTGCAGCCTCAAATTCCTGGGCTCAAGTGATCCTCCCACTTCAGTTTCCTGAATAGCTAGGATTACAGGTATTGTGACACTCTAAGCAGAGCCACATCCAGCTAATTTTTTTTTTTTTTGTAGAGACTGGATCCCACTATGTTGCCCAGGCTGGTTACCAACTCCTGGCCTCAAGGACCCCCCCACCCCATCCTCCCAAAGTGCTGGGATTACAGGATTGAGCCACTGTACCCAGTCTCATTTTGGGTTTTATATATTGCCTTCTTGTTATGACAGCAGAGAATTTAGCTTTCTTATACTACACAGTTTCCATCCCCCACCCATTTTCCAGTATAGGTATATAATTTTAGGTTCAAGATAGGCAGAATTCTAAGAATTATCCTCAATAAGCCTTGCCTGTGTGTAATCACCTCCCATCTGAGTGTGGGTAGAACCTCTGAAAAACTGAGATATCACTCTGTGATTGTTAATTTATATGGAATTAGGGAGAGTATCTAGATGAGCTTTATCTAATCACTTAAACTCTTTAAAAGCAGAGAGTTTGGCCAGGCATGGTGGCTCACGCCTGTAATCTCAGCACTTTGGGAGGCCAAGGTGGACAGCCCACCTGAGGTCAGTAGTTCAAGACCACCCTGGCCAACATGCTGAAACCCCATCTCTACTAAAAAATTAGCCAGGTATGGTGGCAGGCGCCTGTCGGCCCAGCTACCTAGGAGGCTGAGGCATAAGAATCTCTTGGACCTGAGAGGTAGAGGTTGCAGTGAGCCAAGATTGTCTCACTGTACTCCAGCCTGGGTGACAGGGTGAGACTCTGTCTCACCAGAAAAAAAAAAAAAAAAAAAAGAAGAAGAAGAAGAAAAAGGAGAAGAAGATGGAGGGGGCTACATGTCAAGGAATGCAGGTGGCCTTTAGGAGCTGAGAGTGGCCCCTGGCTGAGAGCCAGCAAGGCATCAGCCCTATAACCACCAGGAACTAGATTCTGCCAACAACCTTCATGAGCCTGGAAGTAGATTCTTCTCTATAGTCTCCAGATAAGACCCTAGCCCAGTCAACAGCCAACACCTTGATTTCAGCTTTGTGATGCTCTAGCAGAGAACTCAGTCAAGCCGGTCTAGCCTTCTGACATACAGAACTGTGAGATTATAAATAGATGTTGTTTTCAGGCTGGGTGTGGTAGCTCACACCTGTAATCCCAGCACTTTGGGAGGCTGAGGTGGGTGGATCACCTGAGGTCAAGAGTCCAACACCAACCTGGTCAACATGATAAAACCCCCTCTCTACTAAAAATACTAAAATTATCCAGGCATGGTGGCAGGCACCTGTAGTCCCAGCTACTTGAAAGTCTGAGACAGGAGAATCACTTAAACCCAGGAGGTGGAGGTTGGAGTGAGCCGAGATCATGCCATTGCACTCCAGCCTGGGCAACAAGAGCAAAAATCCCTCTCAAAAATAAATAAATAAAGAAAAATAAATAAGGCTGGGGATGATGGCTCATGTCTGTAATCCCAGCACTTTGGGAGGCCAAGGCTGGTGGATCACCTGAGATCAGAAGTTCAAGACCAGCCTGGCCAAAATGGCAAACCCTTGTCTCTACTGAAAATACAGAAATTAGCCAGGTGTGGTGACACATGCCTGTAATCCCAGCTACTCCGGAGGCTGAGGCAGGAGAATCGCTTGAACCCGAGAGGTCAAGGTTGCAGTGAGCCTATATCGTGCCATTGCACTTCAGCCTGGGTGTCAGAGGGATACTCCCTCTCAAAAAAAATAATACATAAAGCAAAATAAAATAAATAAATAGATATTATTGGCCACTAAATTTATGATAATTTGTAATAGAAAACTAATAAGATATTAAATAAGTAATCTTACAACTGTGTAAAAAGGTTCACTGCTAAGCCAAATAATGTCACCGTGACTTTTCCTTTTATTTTCCCTATCTCTTGAGACTTTTTGTTTATCCCTAGTTAAGCAATTCTTACCCCAGTTAAGAATTGCTAGCTGGCACAGTATCTCATGCCTGTAATCCCAGGACTTTGGGAGGCCTGAACTCCTTATAATTCCAGGACTTTGGAATATGAGTGGATTCCTTGAGCCCAGGAATTAGAGACCATGCTGAACAACATGGAGAAACCGTGTCTCTACCAAAAAAAAAAAAAAAAAAAAACCACACACACACATAAATTAGCTAGGCATGGTGGTGCACACCCATAGTCTAGGCTACTCTGGAGGCTGAGGTGAGAGGATTGCTTGAGCCTGGGAGACAGAGGTTGCAGTGAGTTAAGATTGCCCACCATTGCACTCCAGCCTGGGCAATAGAGTGAGACTCTGTCTCAAAAAGAAACAATTGCTGAATTGTTTTCATTTGTTGGTTCTATATGTACTGATCGTTACTTCTTTCCCAATACCTCAACAGCTCTGCCAAATGCCCAATGATTTTTTTTTCAATCACTCAAAACACAGCAATCTGTCAGTTCCATTTTTTCCCAAACTGCCTATCCTCCTGTAGGTTAGACTGTTCATTCTCAAAACCTGTTGCACAACTATTGTCCTGCGACTTGCTTTTGCCTCTCTCCAAGGTAGTATTCCCTATTTCCTGGATCCCATGTTTTCTTTCTTGGTTTACTCCCTCCCTTTCCTGGAATATGCCTAGAGGCTTTCTAAGAATGCATAGGAGTTATATTTATGAGTCCAGAATGGCTTTATTGTACCGTCACATTTGATTGACAGTTTTTCCAGATAGGGAATTCTAAGTTGAAAATCATTTTCTGAGAATTTTGAAGCTATGTTTTTATTGTCGTCTAGCTTCCAGTTACATTCCTTTGTATGTAACTAATTTCTTTGTTTCTGGAAGCTTTTTTTTTTTTTTAAGATGGGGTCTTGCTCTGTCACCCAGGCTGGAGTGCAGTGGCACAATCTTGGCTCACTGCAACCTCTGCTTCCTGGGCTCAAGCAATCCTCTCACCTCAGCCTCCTTAGTAGGTGGGACTACAGGCACACACCACCATGCCTGGCTAATTTTTTATATTTTTTGTAGAGATGGGATCTTGCTGTATTGTCCAGTCTTGTCTCAAACTTCTGGACCCAAGCAATCCACCTGCCTCAGCCTCCCAAAGTGCTGGCATTACAGGCGTGAACCACTTTACTCGACCTCTGGAAACTTTTGATTTTCTTTTTGTTCTGTAGTATTCTGAAATTTCGTAACGATGGAATTTAAGTCTTTTTTCATTCATTGTTATGAACACTCCATGAGCTCTTTCATTCTGGAAATTTATGCTTTCTGAGAAATTTTAATTTTTTATTGTTTTTCTTCTTTTTCAAACTACCATTTGTCAGCTATAAAATCTTCCAAACTGATCTTCTAACATTAATCTAGATATTATTGTTATTAATTGCTATTTTTGAGACAGGGTCTTGCTCTGTCACCCAGGCTGGAGTGCAGTGGCACAATCTCAGTTCACTGCAACCTCTGCCTCCCGGGTTCAAGCGATTCTCCTGCCTCAGCCTCCTAAGTAGCTAGGACTACAAGTACATGCCACCATGCCCAGCTAATTTTTGTATTTTTAGTAGAGACAAGGTTTCACTATGTTGGCCAGGATGGTCTTGATCTCTTGACCTTGTGATCCACCCACCTCGGCCTCCCAAAGTGCTGGGATTACAGGCGGGAGCCACTGCGCCCAGCCAGGATCTCTCATATGGTTGCAAACAGGATGTCAGCAGGGGCTGTGGCCATATAATGGTTAGAGATTGAGTGGGGGCTGAAGGAGCCGTTTCCAGGATATCTGGGGGCCTCAGTTTCTTTGTGGGTATTGACAAGACACCCCAGTTTCTCACCACATGGACTTCCATAAGCTGTTTGAGTATTCTGATATGGCACCTAACTTTCTTCAGAGCAAGTGATCAGAGAGAGGAAGAGAGTCAAAATGCATTTTTACGACCTAGTCTCAGAAGTGACTGTCATTTCACTTTTTCTATTTGTTAGAATGACTAAATCCAGGCTGGGCACGATGGCTCATGCCTGTAATCCCAGCACTTTGGGAGCCAAGGCAGGCAGATCACCTGAGGTCAGGAGTTTGAGACTAGCCTGGTCAAAGTGGTAAAACTCCATCTATACTAAAAGTACCAAAATTAGCTGGGCATGGTGGTGGGTGCCTGTAATTCCAGCTACTCAAGAGGCTGAGGCAGGAGAATTGCTTGAACCTGGGAGGCAGAGGTTGCAGTGAGCTGAGATTGTGCCACTGCACTCCAGCCTGAGCAACAAGAGTGAAAATCCATCTCAAAAAACAAACAAAAAAAGAATTACTAAATATTACTAAATCCAGCCCATACCCAAGGGAAGGGGAATTAAGCTCCACTTCTTGAGGGGTTGTAGATGAAAGAATTTGTGGAAATATGTGAAAACCAGCACACCTTCATATCAGAACCTCTTTTTCTCTCTCTTTTTTCTTCATGCAGTAGATAAGAACATTCGATTTTCGTTATTATATTTTAATTTCGAAGGACCATTTTTGGTCCTCTGATTTTCCTTTTTTATACTTTCTCTCTTTTGTCCGTGAATATTATTTGAAGTTCTCTTATTTTCCTTGCATTGACTCTTTTTCCCTCTGAGCTCTTTTTCCTATGAGTTTATTTTGGTCTCTGTTTTTCTCAGTAATTACCGTCTTCAAATAACTAGTGATCCTTGGCTTTCCATTCTGATTTAAGAGTAAGGAACCAAAAAAAGTTAACTAGAAGCTGATAGAAGGAGTTGTCCATTATGGGCTTCATTCCAGCTTTGCTCTGGATCTCTACAAATTCTCCAGGGAAGAATCCTATTATTGCTTCTCTGGGCATTGGTTACATGCTTATCTATTAGCATGCCAGGGGCTAGGACAGAAGAAGGTATTGAGGGTCTCAATTTTGAGGATCCTGATTTTTAACTTAATTGCCAGATTTTCTGTTCTATACCTGCGCCAGCTATATTAGTCAGTTCTCACATTTCTTTAAAGAATTACCTGAGACTGGGTAATATATAAAGCAAAGAGGTTTAATTGTCTCATGGTTCCACAGGCTGTACAGGAAGTGTGGTAGGGGAGCCTCAGGAAACGTACAATCATGATGGAAGCAGGCACATCGTATGTGGCTGGAGTAGGAGAAAAAGAGAGGAAAGAAGGGGGTGTGAGTGGTACTATACACTTTTTAACAATGATATCTTGTGAGAACTCACTCACTATCACAAAAACAGCAAGGGGGAAATCAGACCCCATGATCTAATCACCTTTCACCAGGTACCTCCTCCAACACTGGAGATTACAGTTCAATGTGAGGTTTGGGTGGGGACATAAATCCAAACCGTATCACCAGCCTTCATATCAAATCATATCACCTGCAAGGCCTCCTAGATTCAGGTCCTCCAGAGAACTCTTACATTCCCTTTTTGGGGCAGGGTAATTTGCCTGGTTGAGCCAGATGCTCTGACATAGTTTCAGTGACTTCCTTCTTGTTCTCAGGCCTATTTCCTACTCCTACCCTCTGTGGTACCCATTACATTCCAAGTTTTGGGCCTCTCAGATGAATTAGCTCAATTCTAGATGTATCCTCCACTATAGAAACTTAGGTAAAAACATTCTTTACTCTGTTAGGTTAATTGACACCCTTCTGTCCACTTTGCATTTTCCAAAAGATATTTCTACTGAAATATCTCATACACTATTATATCCTTGACCACTCTCTTTGCCCTGGAAGGTTAATGTCATTGTGATGATGATGATGATGTCATTTTAGCAAATTTGGGAGGAAAAGAAATTAAAGCCAATAAGGTCAATCTACCTTTTTTTTTTTTTTTTTTTTTTTTTGGAGACAGATGATCATTATGTAACCCAGGCAGGAGTGAAGTGGCATTATATCAGGTCACCACAACCTCTGCCTCCTGGGTTCAAGCAATTCTCCTGCCTCAGCCTCCTGAGTAGCTGGGATTATAGGCACCTGCCACCCTGCTTGGCTAATTTTTGTATTTTTAGTAGAGACGGGGTTTCACCATGTTGTCCAAGCTGGTGTGGAATTCCTGACCTCGTGATCTGCCCACCTCAGCCTCCCAAAGTGCTGGGATTACAGGCGTGAGCCACCATGCCTGGCCCAATCTACCATTTTTAAAAACTTTTCTTGCTAATGTAACTTCAAAATTATAGAAAATATGTAAGACTTGTAGAAATGATTTCTTTACACCCTTTAACCAAGTTAACTCATTGTTAATATTTTGCTACTCTCTTTTTTGCTTTGTCTCTACTATAATATCTACTTTTTCTCAGATAGTTGAGAATAAGTTGCTCACATCATATCTCTTTCCCTCTGAATAAGCTCCTAAGAACAACTCACCATATAGGTATCAAATTCAGCAAATCTTAACACTGATACAATGCTGTTATGTAAGCATCTACAGTGCATTTCTCAGTTTTGCCAATTGTCTCATAAATGTCTCTCTCTCTTTTTTTTTTTTTTTTTTTCCCTAGAGACGAGGTTTCGCTGTGTTGGCCAGGCTGGTCTTGAACTCCTGACCTTGTGATCTACCCGTCTTGGCCTCCCAGAGTGCTGGGAGTACAGGCATGAGCCACCATGCCTGGCTTTTCTTTTCTTTTCTTTTTTTTTTTTTTTTGAGACAGGGTCTCACTGTCTCCCAGGCTGCAGTACAGTAAGGTGATCATGGCTCACTGCAGCCTGGACCTCCTGGGCTCAGGTGATTCTCCTACCTCAGCCTCCCAAACTACTGGAATTACAGGCATGAACCACCACACCTGGCCAACTTTTTAATTTTTTTAATTTTAATTTTTTTTTTTAAGAGCGGAGATCTCTGCCTGGGCAACATGGTGAAGTCCAGTCTCTACTAAAAATACAAAAATTAGCCAGGCTGAGTGGTGGCCACCTGTAATCCTAGCTACTCAGGAGGCTGAGGTGGGAGAATTGCTTGAACCTAGGAGACAGGTTGCAGTGAGCCAAGATCACGCCACTGCACTCCAGCCTGGGTGACAGAGTAAGACTCCATCTTAAAAATAAATAAATAAATAAAAATAAAAGCAATGAGGTCTTGCTATGTTGCCCGGGCTGGCCATTAATGTCTTTTAGAACTAAATTTTTCCTTCCAGGATCCAATTAAGGATCAAGCATTGCATTTAGCAAGCAGGTCTCTTTAGTCTCCTTTAATCTGGAATATTTCCTCCACCTTTGTTTCATGATACTGACTTTTTTTTTTTTTGAGATGGAGTTTCGCTCTTGTTGCTCAGGCTGGAGTGCAATGGTTCACTGCAACCTCCAGCTTCTGGGTTCAAGCAATTCTCCTGCCTCAGCCTCGCAAGTAGCTGGGATTACAAGCATGCGCCACCACGGCCAGCTAATTTTGTATTTTTAGTAGAGATGGGGTTTCTCCATGTTGGGCAGGCTGGTCTCAAACTCCTGACCTCAGGTATCTGCCCACCTTGGCCTCCCAAAGTGCTGGGATTACAGGCATGAGCCACGGTGCCTGGCCGATATTGACATTTTTGTAATAGTATAGGCAAGACATTGTGTAGAATATTCCATAATTTTTTTCTGACATTTATCATTATTAGATCAAGGTTAATCATCTTTGGCAGGAATAAACAACATTATATCCTCAGTGCATCATATTAGGAGGCTCATGATGTCATTTTGTCCTATTACTGGTAATGTGAACTTTGACCACTTAAGGTGTAATTGTTGGTTTTCTCCACTGTCAAATACCATTCTTCTTTTGTAACCAATAATGACTTCTGGTAAGATACTTTGGAAAAATGTAAGTATCTTGTTCTTTTTTTTTTTAGATAGGGTCTCTGTTGCGCAGGCTTCAGTGCAGTGGCACAATCACAGCTCACTGCAGCCCCAATCTCCCAGACTCAAGCAATTCTCCCACCTCAGCCTCCCAAGTAGCTGGAACTACAGGCGCATGCCACCACACCCAGCCAATTGTTTTGATTTCTAGTAGAGACAAGGTCTCACTATGTTGCCTAGGCTGGTCTCAAACTTCTGAGCTCAAGCGATTCTCCCGCCTCTGCCTCCCAAAGTGGTGGAATTACAGGTGTGAGCCATTGCATCCAGCTAACTACCCTATTCTACATCAACCTTTCACCCACTAATTTTAGTATCTATTGATGGTTTTGTGTGAATTTGTTATTTCTGTGATAATTGCAAAATGGTGATTTTCTAACTCCAAACCATTTTAACTCAAAGTTTACTACAATTTTTAAAAGTGCTGTTTTGTAGACACAAGGTCTCACTTGTTGCCCAGGTTGGTCTCAAGCTCCTTGCCTCAAGCAATCCTTCTGCCTGGGCCTCCCAAAGCACAGATTACAGGCATGAGCCAGCTCACCTAGCCCCCAGCTTTAAGTGACCCACCTTTTTTGAACTTTTTCAAACATTTAGTTTCATTTTTATAAAAGCCATTGCCCTTTTTCTCCACACATATTCCATCAGTTCAAATATTTCATTAGGCTGGTCACAGTGGCTCACGCCTATAATCCCAGCACTTCGGAGGCTAAGGCGGGCCAATTGCTTGAGCCCAGGAGTTCATGCCCAGCCTGGGCAACATGGTGAAACCCTGTCTTTACTAAAAATACAAAAATTAGGCCAGGCACGGTGACTCATACCTGTAATCCCAACACTTTGGGAGGCCGAGGAGGGCAGATCACTTGAGATCAAGAGTTCAAGACCAGCATGGCCAACATAGCAAAACCCTGTCTCTACTTAAAAAAAAAAAAATTAGTCAGGCATGGTGGCAAGCACCTGTAGTCCCAGCCACTTGGGAGGCTGAGGTGGGAGGATTAAAGCTGCAGTGAGCCATGATTGCATCACTGCACTCCATCCATCATGGGCAGCAGAGCGAGACCCTGTCTCAAAAAAACCCAAAACCAAAAGCAATCAAATATTATTTCATTAAATTACAAAATTGAAGGTACATAGTAAAACTAACATAAATTGTTAGGGGAGAAGGAGAATCACAACTGATTGCTGGTAAGCATGTATTAAAACTTGTGAGGCTGGCCTCGGTGGCTCACACCTGTAATCCTGACACTTCGGGAGGCCAAGATGGGCAGATTGCCTGAGCTCAGGAGTTCAAGACCAGCCTGGACAACATGGCAAAACCCCATCTCTATTAAAAATAAAAAAAATTAGCCGAGCATGGTGGCACTCGCCTGTAATCTCAGCTACTTGGGAGGCTGAGGCGTGAGAATCGCTTGAACCGGGAGGTGGAGGTTGCAGTGAGCTGAGATTGCACCACTGTACTACAGCCTGGGTGATGGAGTAAGACCCTGTTTCCCAAAAATAAAATATAAAAAACAATTTTAAAAAACCTGTGGGCACTAGTGGGCTGGCCAGGCACAGTGGCTAGTGCCTGTAATCCTGGCACTTTGGGAGGCCAAGGCAGGCAGACTCCCTGAGCTCAGGAGTTTGACACCAGCCTAGGCAACATTGTGAAACCCCATCTCTACTAAAAATACAAAAATTAGCTAGGCATGGTGGCACACGCCTGTAATTCCACCTACTGGGGAGGTTTAAGTGGGAGAATCGCTTGAACCTGGGAGGTGGAGTTTACAGTAAGCCAAGATCATGCCACTGCACTTCAGCCTAGGCGACAAGAGAGAGACTCCATCTCAAAATAATAATAATAATAAAGAAAAAGAAGAAAAGGAGAAAGGACGAAGAAGAGGAGAGGGAGGAGGAGGAGGGAGGAAGAAGAAGCAGAGAGAAGCAGCAGCAGAAGAAAAAGGAGGAGGAGAAGGAAAGGAAAATACAAAAGAGGAAGCCATAGATCAATGTAAATATAAGTGAACAAACCCCTTTGGCAGATCAAATTTTAAAATATTTTAGAGGCCAGGCGCGGTGGCTCACACCTATAATCCTAGCACTTTGGGAGGCTGAGACGGGCAGATCACCTGAGGTCAGGAGTTTGAGACCAGCCTGACCAACATGGAGAAACCCCATCTCTACTAAAAATACAAAATTAGCTGGGTGTGGTGGTGCATGCCTGTAATCTCAGCTACGCGATAAGCTCAGGCAGGAGAATCACTTGAACCCCAGAGTTGGAGGTTGTGGTGAGCCAAGATGACGCCATTGCACTCCAGCCTGGCCAAGAGTGAAACTTCGTCTCAAAAATATATATATATTATATTCCTATAAGATATATAATATATGTTACATATTATATGTTATATATGATATATTCCTATATCATATATAACATATTATGTATTATATAAATATATATTATATATGTATTACATATATATTATATGTATATATAGATAAAGGATGGGCCGAGCACAATATCTCATGCCTGTAATACCAGCACTTTCGGAGGCCGAGTGGGGCAGATTACCGGAGGTCAGGAATTTAAGACCAACCTGGCCAACATGGTGAAACCCCATCTCTATTAAAAATACAAAAATTAGCCATGGGTGATGGTGGGTGCCTGTATTTTGAGAAGCCAAAATACAGAATTTTGAGAGGCGAAGACTGGCGGATAGCTTCAGCCCAGGGGTTTGAGGCCAGCCTGGACAACATAGTATATTTTCATCTCTACAAAAAATAGCCAAGTGTGGTTGGTGGCACAGACCTGTAATCCCAGCTAATTGGGAGGCTAAGGCACAAGAATTGCTTGAGCCCTGGAGGCAGGAGGTTGTAATTCTTTGTAAATTAAGAATAAAAAGATGTTTCTTAGCATAATAAACACCTCCCACCTCACATCATACACAAAAATAAATTCTAGAGGCTGAGGCAGGCAAATCATTTGAGGTCAGGAGTTTGAGACCAGCCTGAACAACATGCTGAAACCCCTTCTCTACTAAAAATACAAAAAAATTATCTGGCCTGGCCAGGTGCAGTGGCTCACACCTGTAATCTCAGCACTTTGGGAGGCTGAGGCGGGCAAATTACGAGGTCAGGAGATCGAGACCATCCTGGCTAATACAGTGAAACGCAGTCTCTACTAAAAATACAAAAAATTAGCTGGGTGTGGTGACATGCGCCTGTAGTCCCAGCTACTCAGGAGGCTGAGGTAGGAGAATTGCTTGAACCTAAGAGGCGAAGGTTGCAATGAGCCGAGATGGCACCACTGCACTCCAGCCTGGGCAACAGAGCAAGACTCCATCTCAAAAACATATTAACTGGACATGGTGGTGCAAGCCTATAGCCCAGCCACTTGAGAGGCTGAGACCAGAGAATTGCTTGAACCCAAGAGGTGAATGTTGCAGTAAGCCAAGATTCCACCACTGCACTTCAGTCTGGGCAACAGAGCAAGACTCTGTCTCGATCCATCAATCCATGAATCAGTCAATCAAACAATCAATTTCAGATGAATTAGTTCAATAAATAAAACTACACAAAAATTAGAAGAAAACATAGAATATTTGTATAATCTTAGCATGGTTTTGCAAATCTTTCCTTATTAGACATTAAGCCCAGAAGCCTAAAATAAAATATTGACAATTTTTACTAAAAAATAATTTAATTGTGTATCAAAAGACATCATAAAGTTGCCGGGTTCAGTGGCTCACACCTGTAATCCCAGCAATTTGGGAGGCCAAGGTGGGCAGATCACGAGGTCAGGAGTTCAAGACCAGCCTGGCCAACATAGTGAAACCCCGTCTCTACTAAAAATACAAAAATTAGCCAGGCGTGATGGTGGGCACCTGTAGTCCCAGCTACTCGGGAGGCTAAGGCAGGAGAATTGCTTGAACCCAGGAGGTGGAGGTTGCAGTGAGCTGGGCAACAAGAGTGAAACTCCGTCTGAAAAAAAGACATCATAAAGTTAAATCAAGAGAGAAACTGAGCCAGGTGTGGTGGCTCACACCTGTAATCCCAGCACTTTGGGAGGCCAAGGTGGGTGGATTGCCTGAGGTCAGGAGTTCGAGACCAGTCTGACCAACATGGTGAAACCCCTTCTCTACTAAAATTACAAAAAACTTAGCTGGGTGTGGTGACGCGCACCCAGCTAAAAACTTAGCTGGGTGTGGTGGCGCGCACAAAATACTCAGCTATTTAGGAGGCTGAGGCAGGGGAATTGCTTGAACCAGGGAGGTGGAGGTTGCAGTGAGCCAAGATTGTGCCACTGCACTTCAGCCTGGGTGACAGATCAAGACTTCATCTCAAAAAAAAAAAAAGAGAGAGGGACTGAGTGAAAATATTTGCCATATATAGATGGGTGTATATATACACACACACATATACACACATATATAAACCTATACATGCTTATATATTCATATGTATAAATCATATATGCAATAATATTTAGAATATATAAAAAGCTTCTAAGTAAAGTACCAAGCCAGACCCCTGTCTAATCCAACATCAAGTATTTATTTATCGGGAATTGATTGTGCCAGCCACTGTGTTAGACACTGGAAATACAACAGTGATCAACACAGACAATAAAACAAGTAAATAAATAAACAAGGTATAAATTGTGCCAAGTGCTGGGGAGAAAATAAAGTGGCAGTGCAATAGAACAGAAGTCCTAAACTGCTGGCCTGGGACCCAGATGTAGCCTGATGACATGCTCAGCTTGCAGAGTGCTTTTTACAAAAAAATTTAGACCAACATCTAAAAATCCAGAGATTTTATGTAAAACCAACATTTCTGACTTCTCTTTAAAAATTAGATTTGGGGGGCCAGGCCAGATCACGAGGTCAGGAGATCGAGACCATCCTGGCCAATATAGTGAAACCCCATCTCTACTAAAATACAAAAAATTAGCCAGGCCTAGTGGTGGGTGCTGGTGGTCCCAGCTACTTGGGAGCCTGAGGCAGGAGAATTGTTTGAACCTGGGAGGCAGAGGCTGCAGTGAGCCGAGAACATGCCACTGCACTCCGGCCTGGGTGACAGAGCGAGACTCCCTCTCAAAAAAAAAAAAAAAGATTTGGGGGCCAGGTGTGGTGGCTCACACCTGTAATCCAAGCACTCTGGGAGGCCGAGGTGGGCGGATCACGAGGTCAGGAGTTTGAGACCAGCCTGGCCAGTATGGTGAAACCCCATATCTACTAAAAAATATAAAAAGTAGCTGGGCATGGTGGTGTGCGCCTGTAATCCCAGCTACTCAGAAAGATGAGGCAGGACAATCACTGGAACCCCGGAGGCAGAGGTTGCAGTGAGCCTAGATTGCACCACTGCACTCCAGCCTAGGCAACAGAATGAGACTCCAACTCAAAAAAAGAAAAAAAAAATTAGATTTGGCCACACTGGCCCTAAACTGTGGCTCTAAATGACAACAAAAAAAGTGGCAACTACCCCTTCAGATGGTACAGGTTTCTTACCCAGCTTGCTTTACTCATAAGCATTACCTGCCTGGCCCTTATGGACAACTGAGTTGGAAGATGCCATAATGAAGAGTAAAGGCCCACTTTATTTATTTTTTTTATTTAAAAACTTTTTTTTTTTTGGAGAGGCAGGGTCTTTTTGTGTTCCCCAGACTGGTCTTAAACTGGTCTTAAACTGGGCTTAAACTGCCTCAGCTTCCCAAAATGCTGAGATTACAGGCATAACCCACCATGCCCAACAAGAGGTCCTTTTTAGATAGAGAATTAAGTGACATCATGTTTGAGCAACAGTCTGAAAAATGAGGAGCTTGTCATATATAGAGCTAAGCCTAGAGCTTCATCTTCATAAGAGCAGATTCAAAATCTAGAAAAAATTCAAAGCCAAAACTATAGCAGGGCACCTCTACTCCCCACTTTGATCAGACTGCTTTCATTGCACCCCAGCCCCTGAAATTCATCTCCCAGTTCTGATAGCCTTTTTAATTGTGCAGACCCTAACATAGTTATGCACTGTGCCCATTATCCATTATCTCATAACAAAAGGAACCATAGAATAGTATTTCTGATGCCACTATGCTTTCCACAAAGACATTCAGGCAACCTGACTACCCTCTGCCAAGTTTGGCTTCAACCTGATCATTCAATCTGCCACCTGAAAATTACATTCAATAGTGATTTTTTTCTATTCCTAGTATTTCCTTGAAGCCACTTGAATTGCCCCAGATTTAAAGTCTGGCCCCACATGGCCAAGCTGTGAGACACATAGGCTGACCTCTGTGAGTTCATTATAAGGCCATGAAAAGTGTTGTGCTCCAGAGAAACCTGTCAAGACAAAGGTGACTGTACTTGGCTTTTATCTAAGATGTTTAGTCTTCCTAGAGTGATGAGTACCATAACCACAGATGTCAAGTGGGAACTCAGGGTAGCCTGACAATCCTATCACCTTCCCCTAGTTATTCTCCCAATTCTCAAGTCAACTATTTCACATCTCTCTCCTTGAATCTCTAAAGTCCCTCTCCCATCCTCATTCTGAGCTAACTTCCTTGCTCCTAACTTCACTTAGAAAATTAGAAGGAATCAGAAGAGACTTTCCATTATCACATCTAACATTCCACTCCATTCCCTCTGGTTCAATGAATAAACTGATTCCATTTGTGTACTGGACCCCATCCCTTCTTATCTACTCAAGGATTTTGCTCCTAAAATTATCACCTTCTCCCTCAGGATTCTCCTTCTTCCCAGATCATTTCCATCTGTATACAAATATGCTATAATCTCTTCCATCTGGCAGGGGAAGGACAAGGGAAGAACCCTCCCTTGGCCACATGGTCCCCTCAAGCTATTGCCCTCATTTCTTTCTTTACCCTCCTCTTCCCATTACCATCCTGATTATCAAAACTCCTAGAAAGAGAAGTTTATACTCACAGTCTAGAAAAAAAAAAACATGCCAATTGCCCTTGCTTTAAATTCATTATCACCAAACTCAAGTGGGTCTTGTTGCCCGCTTGAGTTTAGTGATTATCGCTGCCCAGAAGTCAAACTACATTTCCTTGTTCCATTCACTCCCCTACTCTTCTGGAGGCCTTTTTCTATCTTCTCCTGTTTCTTCAAACCTCCAATACCTCCTCCCCATCCTCATTCTCATATAATGAGTTGCCTTCTATTTCACAGAGAAAACAAGCAACTAGTAGATAATTTCCATAAGCTCTCACAAACCACATCTATCTATCTACCTGCGTCTGTGTCCATATATTTCCTATTGTCATGAAAGAATGGCCCACACACCTATTAAGACAAATCCCCTCCGCTTCTGAACAGATCCCATTTCTTTTTGTCTTCTCCAAAGCACCACTCTAATAATTCTTCTCACTCTTGCATTAATTTTTCCATCTATAAATTCCTCTTCCAGCTGGGCCCAGTGGCTCACACCTGTAATATCAGCACTTTGGGAGGCGGAGGTGGGTGGATCACTTGAGGCCAGGAGTTCAAGACTAACCTGACCAACTGGTGAAACCCTATCTCTATTAAAAATACAAAAATTAGCTGGGCATGGTGGTACACACCTGTAGTCCCAGCTACTTGGGAGGCTGAGGCAGGAGAATCACTTGAACCCAGGAGGCAGAGGTTGTGGTGACCCAAGATCACGCCACTGCACTCCAGCCTGGGTGACAGAGTGAGACTCAATCTCAAAAAAAAAATTTTTTTTCTTTCATCTTAAAACCCCACATTTCCTATTTCCCTGGTCCCCATACAGCAAAATTCCTCATAAGAGTTGTCTGTTTTGTTAGCTGAGTGCAGTGGTGGGTGCCTGTAATCCCAGCTCCTCCAGAGGCTGAGGCAGGAGAATTGCTTGAACCTGGCAGGTGGAGGTTGCAGTGTGCTGAGATCGCGTCACTGTACTCCAGCCCAGGTGACAGAGTGAGACTCTGTCTCAAAAAAAAAAAAAAGAGTTGTCTGTTTTGGGCAGGCACAGTGGCTCACTCCTGTAATCCTAGCACTTTGGGAGGCCGAGGCAGGGTGGTCATCTGAGGTCGGGAGTTTGAGACCAGCCTGACCAACACAGAGAAACCTGTCTCTACTAAAAATACAAAATTTACCAGGCATGGTGGCGCATCCCTGTAGTCCCAGCTACTCGGGAGGCTGAAGCAGGAGAATTGCTTGAACTCGGGAGGCGGAGGTTGCAGTGAGCTGAGATCGCACCATTGCCCTCCAGCCTGGGCAACAAGAGCAAAACTCCATCTCAAAAAGAAAAAAAAAGAGTTGTCTGTTTTTCCTCTCTGGTTCTTCGGCCATTCTCTCTTGAGCCCATACCAACCCAGGCTCTTGCCATCACCACACCATTAAAACTGCTTAGGCAGGGCATGGTGGCTCATGCCTGTAATCCCAGCACTTTGGGAGGCTGAGGAGGGTAGATGACGAGGTCAGGAGTTCAAGACCAATCTGGCCAAGATGGTGAAACCCCATCTCTACTAAAAATACAAAAATTAGCCAGGTGTGGTGGTGGGCACCTGTAATCCAAGCTAATTGGGAGGCTGAGGCAGAGAATTGGTTGAACCCCGGAGGTGGAGGTTGCAGTGAGCCGAGATCACGCCACTACACTCCAGCCTGGGCGACAGAGCAAGACTCCGTCTCAAAAAACTGAACAAACAAAAACTGCTTCAGGCTGGGTGCAGTGGCTCAGGTCTGTAATCCCAGTACTTTAGGGGGCTGAGGCAGGAGAATTGCTTGAGTTTAGGAGTTTTAGACCAGCCTGGGCAACAGAACAAGACCTCATCTCTACTAAAACTCAAAAAACTTAGCTGGGCATGGTGACACACACGTGTAGTCCCAGCTATTAGGGAGGCTGAGGAGAGAGGATTGCTTGAACCTAGGAGATCCAGAATGCATTGAGCTATAATCACAACACTACACTCCAACCTGAGCAACAGAATGAGACTTTCTCTCTCTCAAAACAAAACAAAGCAAAACCCTGCTGTATCCATTCACCAATGACTCACATATTGCTAAGTTAAATGGTAAACTCTTAGTTCTTATCTTATTTAACATATGGGCAGTAAAGTCCAACAGAGCTCAGATGATTCTTAATCCTGGTGCTGCTGCTGAGGTTGCTTGAAATAGGTGGCTAGCTGGGAAGGGTTTGAGTTTATGGACCAACATGGGGAGCATGCCTCATACTTTTCTTTTTTCCTTTTTTCTTATTTGAGACCAAGTTTTGCTCTTGTTTCCCAGGCTGAAGTGCAATAGTGAGATCTCGGCTCACTGCAACCTCCACCTCCCGGGTTCAACCAATTCTCCTGCCTCAGCCTCCTGAATTGCTGAGATTACAGGCATGTGCCACCATGCCCAGCTAATTTTCTTTGTATTATTAGTAGAGATGGAGTTTCACCATGATGGCCAGGCTAGTCTCGAACTTCTGACCTCAGTTGATTCACCCACCTCAGCCTTCCAACCAAAGTGCTGGGATTATAGGCATGAGTCACCGCGCCCGGCCACCTCATATTTTTCTATTTCTTCAGAACTGGTTTGGGAAATTCACAATGGGGGCAGGTAGATTATGGGCAAAATACAGTATTCTCTTCATCTCCTAGCAAGCCTACATCTACCTTGCTTACCTTGGTCTTTCTCATCCCAAATTCTATGTCCCTTAATTCAGGGAACCCACAGTTCCTGAATCTCTACTCATCCTTTTCCACAAGCCAAACAATCTCAAAAGACTCTCGTTTGTCTCCAGAATGGGTCACTGGTCCCAGTTTCTTTGTGGTTGATTTCACCTTGTTGATATATTCATTCAAACTGCTTGATTCCTTTCTGTCCATCTGCTTTTAGCACTTCAACAATTCTGTGGTTCAAATCAGCCACATTCTTGCCTGATCCCTTAGCTAGGCCTTTAACAACAACTATAAAAATGAACCCATTAAGGTCAGGTGTGGTGGCTCACACCTATAATCCCAGCACTTTGGGAGGCCAAGGTGGGCAGATCACGAGGTCAGGCGTTCAAGACCAGCTTGGCCAACATGGAAAAACCCTGCCTCTACTAAAAATACAAAAATTAGCTGGGCATGGTGGCATGCACCTGTAAGCCCAGCTACTCAGGAGGCTGAGGCAGGAGAATCTATTGAACCCAGGAGGCGGAAGTTGTGAGCTGAGATCGCGCCATTACACTCCAGCCTGGGCAACAGAGCAAGACTCCATCTCGGAAAAAAAAATGAACCTATTAATATTCACACTTTTCATTCTTAACACTCTTACTATCATGATATTTTTAAGTCATTCACAATTTTTCCTTGAAGAACGATAGGCTTTTTCTTCCTCCTAGTAGGTGTGAGTGTATTAACATTCAACTCTAAAGGGCCCACTCAAGCTTTCCTTATTATAGTCATAGTGAAAACTCACAGAGGTGAGTCAACACATGTAATCAAACATTCTGCCAGTCCCTGCCTCCTTCCTTTCTTTTCCTCGTGATAAAGAATCAAAATAGAAAAGCCAAAGAGGAAAATGGGTGTGGGAACATACTTTGGTATATCCCTGACTTCAGAAACTCAGTTTAAGCCAAGTGCAACAGCTCATACCTGTAATCCCAGCACTTTGGGAGGCTGAGGCAAGAGGATTGCTTGAGCCCAGGGGTTTCAGACAAGCTTGTCTCTACAAAAAATTAGCCAGGTGTGGTGGTGGTGGTGCATGCCTGTGGTCCCAGCTACTTCAGAGGCTGAAGTGGGAGGATCTCTTGAGCCCAGGAGATTGAGACTGCAGTGAGTATGATTGCACTACTACACTCCACCCTAGTGACAGAGTGAGACTGACTCAAAAACAAAAAGAAACTCAGTTTATCAAGTATCCAAAGATGTTCAAATTCAGGAGGCTAACTCACACAAAGCAAAATCATAGTGCCTCAGTTTCCTCACCTATAAATGGAGACAATAATGTCTGCCTTATAGACTTAATGTGGAAAGGCTGGGTGTGGTAGCTCACATCTGTAATCCCAGCAGATGTTAGAATGTCAAGACAGGTGTATGGCCTGATTTAGGAGGCCGAGACAGGCAGATCACCTGTGGTCAGGAGCTCAAGACCAGCTTGGCCAACATGGTGAAACCCCATCTCTACTAAAAATGCAAAAATTAGCTGCACGTGGTAGCAGGTGCCTGTAATCCCAGCTACTTGGGAGGCTGAGGCGTGAGCCTCTCTTGAACCCAGGAGGCAGAGTTTGCAGTAAGCTGAGATCAAGCCACTATACTCCAGCCTGGGCAACAGAGTGAGACTCTGCCTCAAAAAAAAAAAAAGATTTATTGTGGACATAAAATAATGTATGTAACGCACCTAAGACCTAGCACATAAAACTGTACAACAAATGATGAAGGAAAAGTTATAAATCATATGGAAGTTCACTATTTACATATGGAAAGTATACCTTTCCTGTGACTAAAATATCTTTGTCTGCTACTCAAGACATACTTGCCATGATAGGATACCTAGAAAACAATATATATATATTTTATTTTTATTATTATTTTTTATAAGACGGGGTTTCACCATGTTAGTCAGGCTGGTCTTGAACTCCTGACCTCAGGTGATCCACCCACCTCAGCCTCCCAAAGTGCTAGGATTACAGGCGTAAGCCACCACGCCCAGCCTTTTTTTTTTTTTTTCTTGAGACGGAGTCTCACTCTGTTGCCCAGGCTGGAGTGCAGTGGCACAATCTCGGCTCACTGCAACCTCCACCTCCTGGGCTAAAGCAATTCTCTGCCTCAGGCTCCCAAGTAGCTGAGATTACAGACACCTGCCACCACACCCAACTAATTTTTGTATTTTTAGTAGAGACAGGGTTTCACCATCTTGGCCAGGCTGGTCTTGAACTCCTGACCTCGTGATCCACCCACCTCGGCCTCCCAAAGTTCTGGGATTACAAGCGTGAGCCACTGCGCCCAGCCAAAAACAATATTTTTAGCCATAGGATTCCTTGAGGTACAAAAAAACGCTGACTGGCTTCAAAGAATATTTCATCTAGGCCCTGAAAAAGGCTGGTCAACTCACTGCCCACAGAAGAGCACCCCTGACCAGTGACCAGAACTCTTACGTCTACCACTTGGGAGATTCCTCTCCCTTCCAGGCTCACCCTTCCTCTTTCTAATACTGGTTGCTCCTGCGGGTTCAGCCCAGTTTCCAGAGTTCCTTCACCTTCTGCCCTGGGCTCTTGAGTGCCCAAGCTTTTGCTTCTGTCCTGCTCAGGGAAGCACAATCTTGTATAAGTCCTTTGCTGAATCTCTCTCAATACAGGCTTTGAACCCTGCTCTCCTATTTATTCTTAGCTTTGTACCGGACACTCTATTGGTCCAGGAGGGCCTTGTTCTTTGTTCTAGACAAACTCCCTCTAATCTGGCCCTTCTTTGAGACAACTCCCTTGCCTTGTTATATGAAAACCTTGCGTCAGCCTAGCTCTCACCATAACACAAGTCCAGGTACCCAGAACATTGTTTATTGACCGGAGTCACAGAGAAAATCTCTGCGAGATTTGGTGGTAGGGAAAGATTATGCCTGTTCTTGTCTTGAGACACTTGAAACAAATGACCTCTCCTTGCTAGGCTCTCCAGTGACTGCCGTCTAGCCATAGACACACTGACCTCCAAGCTGTGTACCAAAGGACCTCACTCCAGCTTCCTCCACTGCTGCCCTTATCATTCCCCTTCCCTGAGGATTCACTAATGCGTCCTCAGAGTTGCTCTCACTTCCAATTCCAAATGAATTTCTTTAAAGAAAGCCGAACACATCTTACCTACGTTCTCATTTCCTGGATCCTGTCAGAGGACACAAAAGGTAGTCTTCCCAAGCCTGGCTAGAATGTCCTCTGCTCAATCTCGTCTCCTTGCCTCTCTGAGCTGCCTCTTTAGTGAACCACCTGTTAGGAGACAGCTGGAGATCCCATTCTCAGACTCCAGCAGAGGGCACTGTCGGCTTTTCGGTTTTTTTCTTTTCTTTTCTTTCTTTTTTTTTTTTTTTTTTTGAGAAAGCCTCAATCGGTTGCCCAGGCTGGAGTGCAGTGGCAAAATCTTGGCTTACTGCACCCTCTGCCTTCTGGGTTTGAGTGATTCTTTCTCCTGTCTCGGTCTCCCGGGCAGCTGGGACTACAGTCGTGCTCCCCAACTCCCAGCTAATTTTTGTATTTTTAGTAGATATGGCGTTTCTTCATGTTGGCCAGGCTGGTCTCAAACTCCTGACCTCAAGTGATCCACCTGCCTTGGCCTCCCAAAGTGCTGGGAGTACAGGTGTGAGTCACCGTGCCCGGCCCGTTCTGGCTTTTCAAACAGGAGCATGAGTGGCATAATTCAGCCAAGAATGAATTGGCCAGAGCCCCTGAGCCCCTCTGCCTTTCCAAATGTATAAACCTTCTGAAGTTAGAGAAATGTACCTTGGGGCCGAGTGTGATGGCTCATGCTTGTAATCCAAGCATTTTGGGAGGCCGAGGCGGGACGATTACTTGAGCCCAGGAGTTATAAGACCAGCCTGGGTAACACAGCGAAACGCCTTCTCTACAAAAAAAAACATTTTTTTTTTTGAGATGTAGTCTCACTCTGTCACCCAGGCTGGAGTGCAACAGTACGATCTTGGCTCACTGCACCCTCCATCTCCTGGGTTCAAGTGATTCTCCTGCCTCAGCCTCTTGAGTAGCTGGGATTATAGGCACCTACCACCACGCCCGGCTAATTTTTGTATTTTTAGTAGAGACAGGGTTTCACCATGTTGGCCAGGCTGGTCTTGAACTCCTGACCTCATGATCCGCCCACCTCAGCCTCCCAAAGTGCTGAGATTACAGGTGTGAGCTACCATGCCCAGCCCTCCAAAATTTTTTTTAGCCAGGTGTAGTGGCACATGCCCATAGTCTCACCTACTCAGGAGGCTGAGGCAGGAGGATCACTTGAGCCCAGGAGTTCCAGGCTTCAGTGAGCTATGATTGTGCCACTGCATTCTAGCCTGGGCAACAGAGCAAGATCCTGTCTTAAAAAAACACAACACCAGCCGGGTGCGGTGGCTCACGCCTGTAATCCTCCCACTTTGGGAGGCCAAGGTGGGTGGATCACCCGAGGTCAGGAGTTCAAGACCAGCCTGGCCATCATGGTGAAACCCCATCTAAATTTAAAAAAAAAAGAAAACACAACCCCTTTCGCTATCCACATGAAATTAGAGCAGGAAGGTACTCTTGATACTCATAGCTACACTTTAAGCTCAAGGAGTGGGCCCACCTCTAAGCTGGGTGACTGTGTCTGTACTGCAGCAGACAGGCCACTTTTCCGCAAGGGTTTAGCCTTTCTGCACTGATCTTCCACACTGTGACTGATCCAAGCCACTGGCAGTTACCCACCAAGTTCCAGGCCTCTGCTCCCCTCATCCTGGCCATAGGAAATGATATTACACATTTTAGTAGAGCTCAGGGAGGCAGGGTTCTGCCTGTGGATCAAGCCAATGATGTCATGTCACCCACCCAACTCAAGGCTGCGCCAGGTGAACAGACTCCCTTGACAGGATCCCCACTGAGCTGTACACAGGGGAGCCCATCAAAGGGCTGGTTCAGACAGTCTATGTTTTCCCTTAGTCCTTTGTCTTTCCTGGGAAGCCTGATGATGTTATGATGGTGGTTAAGAAAATGGGCTCTGGAGCCAAACTACTTGGGTTAAACTCATGTCCCTACCATATGCTAGTTATGTAACCTTGGGAAAATTACTAAACTTTTCTGTGCTTGTTTCCTCTTTGGGAAATAATAATGGCACCTATATTATAGAATTGTGCCAAGCACATTCACTAGCTATTTTTATTGTTATTATCTCTAGAAAAATCCATGTACTCCACTTAACATCAGCAATGTGCAGCCAGCGCTAGGTCCTGCTGTTCTCTCATGCCCCATCTACTTCCCATGTTCAGAATTCTGAACAAGTGCACCACTTCAAGGAAGGTATTTTTGGACATGGAGCCAAAGGAACTGCTTCCATATGGAAAACATGCCTTGAGGATTGGTCTGCTTTCCTGGGCTCATGCTTCCGTCCACATCCTCCCAAAACACTGACAATTTCTTTGTACCAGGGAAGATGATATAGAGAGGAGTCGTGAGTCATTTTTTCTGTTTGTTTGTATTTTTGTTTTTCGAGACAGGGTCTTGCTGTGTCACCCAGGCTGGAGTGCAGTGGCATAGTCACGGCCCACTGCAGCCTCAACTTCCTGAGCTTAAGCAATCTTTCCACCTCAGCCTCCCGAGTAGCTGGGACCACAGGCTCATGCTGCCACACCTCAGCCTCCCAAAGTGCTAGGATTATAGGCATTAGTCACCATGCATGGCTGCAAATACCCCAATCTAGAAGGTAGATTTCTGGGAGCCACAAAGGTAGACTCATTCTAAAAATTCTTCACCCTGAAAACATTGTGGCCAGTCAGCCCCAGTTGCAGCAAACAGGCAATGGGCAAATTAGCGAATAACTAAGATTGTGTGACCACCCCTGATTCACAGGGAAGCTTGTAATACTGAGAAATCTCTACCACCAATTTGGAGGGATGGAAGAGCCACTCAAGTACTTTTATACTACCCTAGATGTCCTTCATAGCTTCTATTCAAAGCATTAAAGGTGATTTTATGGCAACCCCCAATTTATGGCCCAGTTCTAGAAGCTATTTAGGTTACTTCATATCTACTTACCAACAAAGACCATGCAGAGCATGGCATTAACTGGGTGGATGACAGACGTCTGTTGTACCACCTACCGACAGAATAATTGATTCACCTACCGACAGAATAATTGATTCATCTACCTTACCACAGTGGAGTTTGGTTAGAAAGAGCTCATTGCATCCCTCTACCCAGAACATGCCCTTTCACAGCAGCTGTGGCATAATTCTCTCCAACCCCTGCCCCCTTCACCCCAGGTACCTTCCAAATCTTGGAAGCTCAGAGAATTTGTGGGTTACCAAGAATATCTCCCAGTTTGCCAAAAATAGATGCAAGGTATATGCCAATTGGTGCTTGATTCCATAGGAAGGCATCCAGGTGGGTGATACTGTCCAGCACACCTCCAAGCACACACTGACCATCCATATGGGAAGCTAGGACCCTGCCACTTGGACACATTGAGATAATAGAGAACATCATCTGCCTGTACCCTTGGCAATCAGCCTGAGGCCTTGGGAACAGATAGAGTTCCTAACTGTCACCTGAGCTCAGACCAATAATTACTCTCAGTCTAGGTCCCACTGGCCACTAGGAATATGCTTGTTCTTTCTCCTCAGTCTGTTTCTGTTTGTCCAAGGACATCCTGCCACCCCCACCTTGCCCAAATTCAAATACCAAGCTCAATTATATTGCTTCCAAGAAATGGCCCCATTGCTATAACCTGTGATGAAGTACAAATCAGCCCCATGGTTCAGTCCAGGCTTCCAGAACTCTATATGCTAACAAAGACTTCAGTACTGTTGTTTCTCCAAGTCCTCAACTGTACAGGGAGGGGATTCAAACTGTGCCCCACTCTGGTGATATCATTATCTCAGACAGAGAATGTTAAAGGAGATTTAATTGGGGGACAAAAGAGAGAGATGAGGGACAGAGATGATGAATGAGTGAGGCTGAGCCAGGAAGAAGAGGAAAAAGCAGGAGTTAGGGAAGAACTCCAGAACATAAGTGGCATCGCCACCCTCCACCAGAGATTAGTCAGCAATCCTCGACAATTTCCAAATAGAATGGTAAACTGATCCAGTTCCTGACAAGCATCCATAATCATGAAAAATAAAAATTTGAGGAATGGGATGAGGCTTCTGCTCCAGGAATACAGAATGGAGGCACTGAAAACATCAGATGCAGAGCTGGATGATGATTATTATTTTTTTTTTTTGAGATGGAGTTTTGCTTTTGTTGCCCAGGCTGGAGTGCAGTGGCACAATCTTGGTTTACCGCAACCTCCGTCTCCGGATTCGAGCGATTCTCTTGCCTCAGCCTCCTGAGTGGCTGGGACTACAGCTGTGCGCCACTACACCATGCTAATTTTTTTATCTTTTGTAGAGACAGGGTTTCACCATGTTGGCCAGGCTGGTCTTGAACTTCTGACCTCAGGTGATCCACCTGCCTTGGCCTCCCAAAGTGCTAGGATTACAGGCATGAGTCACTGTGCCTAGCTAAGAGCTGGATTTTACTCTGTATTTGAGATTGGCTGGAGGAAGTAGAGAAAGGGGCCTAGCGCCTTTTTGGCTTGCGTGACAGAATGGATGGAACAGCCAAGAGACAAGAGACAGAAATCTTTTTTTTTTTTTTTTGAGATGGAGTCACCTCCTATTACTAGCAGATAACTTCATATGGCCACTGTTTCCTTGTGATCTTATCTTTGATTCAAAATCAAGCAAATGTGTTTGATTGGCCTAGCCAAAATTCTTTGCCCATATCCTTGATGAAAGAGAGGTTGGGCAAGGAAGACCTAGTCTTTTCAGCTTCTACTGTGAGATACAGGTTTTGCTTCATAGGGAATGATTCCCAAACATAATGAATGCTAGGTGGCCGCCATACTACACTACCTTACCAGCCCCATCTCCTGTCCTTCTCTTCACCCAGCACTCCAGACTCCAAACCAAATAGCTCTCTGATGCCTCTCTAATGCTTCTAAATACTTGCCATTCTGCTGTCTGAAGTGCTCTTCCTGATTCTACTGTCACCCACCTCCTTCTTTTCCTCCAAGACTTAGCTCAAACATAACTTCCTCTATTAGATCATTTGAAGTTCTGCAAATACCCCAGTCCCAGGAAAGGAATATATACCAGATAAGGGCCTTTTTCACTTGCACTAACCTTAAGTATGTGTCTAATATCCTGATTCCAGAAGCTGCCTCTTAAAACCCAAGAGTTAGGGAGGAGCAAGAGAGGGGTAAGGAAGGTCTTGTGATCACTGGGTTCTCTCTCCCTCCCCTCTGTCACAGGCATGGTGATTTGACTCCTGAGGAGAGATCCCTGCCACGTACCTGGTTAGCATGGAGACCAGGGAATCAGAGAATCAAATAGTCATTTGCCAAGTACTCAGAACAAGTCTACTCTCATTGCAGACCAGAAGGAACCAGAGCCCACGAGGCTTCCCCCAATTATCTCAAAAGATGGGAATTATTCTGTGCACCAGAATAGCCATACAAGATACCACGAAGCTGTTCGGAAGGTGTTGCTGAAGACATGTAAGTACCTTGGGGTGGGCATCATGCTAGCAGAAAAAAAAAGATATGTCTGAGTTCCTAAAAAATGGCTGGGATGTGGTTGGGTATGGTTATACGACAGGGAAAAAAAAAAAAAAAAAAAAAAAAGAGCTAAGAGGAGAGACTGAGAGGAAGAGGGAGAAAGTAAAGTAGACTTAGTAGGGTAAGCATGATAAAATGAAATTTTTTTTTCTTTTTGAGACAGTCTTGCTTGCTCTGTCATCCAGGCTGGAGTGCAGTGGTGCCATCTCAGCTCACTGCAACCTCTGCTTCCCAGATGCAAGCAATTCTCCTGCCTCAGTCTCCCGAGTAGCTGAGACTACAGGTGTCCACCACCATGCCGCTCATTTTTGTATTTTTAGTGGAGACGGGGTTTCACCATGTTGTTCAGGCTGGTTCTGAACTCCTGACCTCAGGTGATCCACTCACCTGGGCCTCCCAAAGTGCTGGGATTACAGGTGTGAGCCACTGTGCCCATTGATAAAATGAAATCTGAATCAGACTTGGAAGCAGAAGATCCACGTTTGAATCCCAGTTCTGACTCTTTTTTGATATCTCACCTTTTTTTTGAAACAGGGTCAGGGTCTCATTCTGTCACCCAGGCTGGAGTGCAGTGTCGCAGTCATAGCTCACTGCAGCCTTGAACTCCTGGGCTCAAGTGATCTTCTCACCTCAGCCTCCTGAATAGCTGGGACTACAGGCATGCACCACCAAGCCTGGCTAATTTTTTAAAATAAAACGTTTGTAGAGATGGAGTCATGCTTGTTTTCCAGGCTGGTATCAAACTCCCAGGCTCAAGTGATCCTCCCACCTTGGCTTCCCACAGTCCTGGGATTATAGGTGTGAGCCATACCTGGCCCATTTACCCTTTATTAACCTGATCCCTCATCAGTTTTGTTGTTGTTTTGGTTGTGGTTGTTTTGAGGCAGATTCTCACTCTGCCACCCAGGCTGCAGTGCAGTGGCGCGATCTCAGCTCACTGCAACCTCTGCCTCCCGGGTTCAAGTGATTCTCGTGCCTCAGCCTCCCAAGTAGCTGGGACTACAGAAGTGTGCCACCACACCTGGCTAATTTTTGTATTTTCAGTAGAGACGGGGTTTCACTATGTTGGCCAGCCTGGTCTCCAACTCCTGACCTCAGGTGATCCACCTGCCTCAGCCTCCCAAAGTGCTGCGATTACAGGCGTGAGCCACCGTGCCAGGCTCCTCGGTGGTTTAAAGTTAGGATGTAGGGGAGAGAAAATGCCTGAGCTATTGTTCTAGTGATCTTTTAGAATTATTGGGAGAAAAAAGTAAAAATGAAACCATCGTATATTATCATGCATTATCCCTGCCAGGAGTAGGAAGCACCAGCTTTGGCATCTTACTGAACTAGGTTTAAACTGCAAACGAATTCTGTGACCTTAGGCAAGTTCCTTTAACCACAGCCTCTCTGAAACATCTGAAAATGGGAATCATACTTTTTAGCACTATTGTGAACAGACAACATGTACATTTTAAAAAGCATGTAGTCAGCCTGAGCAACATGGTGAAATTCCATCTATAAAACATACAGCTGGGCACAGTGGCTCACGCCTGTAATCCAAGCACTCTGGAAGGTCGAGGTGGGTGGATCACTTGAGGTTAGGAGTTCAAGACCAGCCTGGCCAATGTGGCAAAACCCCGTCTCACCTAAAAATAAAAAAATTAGCCAGGTGTAGTGGCAGATGCCTGTAATCCAGATTCTTGGGAGGCTGAGGCAGGAGAATTACTTGAACCCAGGAGGCGGAGGTTGCAGTCAGCAGAGATCGCGCAATTGCACTTCAGCCTGGGTGACAGAGTGAGACTCCGCCTCAAAAAAAAAAAAAAAAAAAACGAAAAACAAGGCCAGGCGTGGTGGCTTACTCCTATAATCCCAGCACTTTGGGAGGCCAGGTGGATCACAAGGTCAAGAGATCGAGACCATCCTGGTCAACACGGTGAAACCCCATCTCTACTAAAAATATAAAAATTAGCTGGGCATGGTGGCGCAGCCTGTAGTCCCAGCTACTCGGGAGGTTGAGGCAGGAGAATTGCTTGAACCCAGGGGGCGGAGGTTGCCATGAGCCGAGATCGCGCCATTGCACCCCAGCCTGGGTAACAAGAGTGAAACTCTGTTTCAGAAACACACACACACACACACACACACACACAAATTAGCGGGCATGTGGTGTTCACCTGTCGTCCCAGCTACTCAAGAGGCTGAGGTGGGAGGATCGCTTAAGCCTGGCAGGTCAAGGCTGCTGTGAGCTGTGATAGCACCACTGCACTCCAGCCTGGACAACAGAGCAAGACCCTGTCTCAAAAAAAAAAAAAACAAAATAAAATTGGCCACGCACTGTGGCTCAGGCCTGTAATTCCACCATTTTGGGAGGCCAGTATGGGCAGATCACAAGGTCAGGAATTCGAGACCAGCCAAGCTAGTATGGTGAAACCCCGTCTCTACTAAAAACACAAAAATTTGCTGGGCATGGTGATGGGCGCCTATAATCCCAGCACTTTGGGAGGCTGAAGCAGGCAGATCACCTGAGGTTGGTAGTTTGAGACCAGCCTGGCCAGCATGGTGAAACCCCGTCTCTACTAAAAAAAATACAAAACTTAGCCGGGCATGGTGGCAGGCACCTGTAATCCCAAGTACTCAAGAAGTTGAGGCAGGAGAATTGCTTGAACCCGGGAGGCAGAGGCTGCAGTGAACCGAGATCATGCTATCCAGCCTGGGCAACAAGAGTGAAACTCCATCTCAAAAAAATAAAAGATGAGTTCAGTGAGCTGAACTCTTGTCAGATCATGAAAATGTGTTATAGGCCAGAGTAGAGTAACTTGGATTTTAATTGCAATGGGGATCCTAGAAGAGCTTTAAACAGAAAGCAATCTAATACTTTGGTGACTTGCAAGAAAATATAGAGAGGCAGAGTGAATATACAACCACTGAGAGAGCTATTATGACATTCTTATATAACATTCTTATAACATTCTTAAAATGACAAAATTACAGAAATGAAGAACAGATCACTGATTTCTAAAGTGGGGGTGGGGGTGGGGGAGGGTGGCTATAAAATGGCAACTCCAGGATGGGTGGCAATGGGGCTGTTCTGTATCAATATATTCAATATATTAATATCAGGTTGTGGTAGTGTACTATAATTTTGTAAGTTGTAACCATTGTGGGGAAGGGTAAATTGTACACGATTTCCCTGTTTGTTTTTTTTTTAATAGAGACAGCGTCTTGCTATGTTGCCCAGGCTGGTCTTGAACTCCTGGGCTCAAGTGATCCTCCCAAAGTGCTGGGATTATAGGCATGAGCCACTGCACCTGGTTTCCCTGTATTATTTGTTACAACTGTATGTGAACCTGTAATTATAACAAAACTAAAGCTTAAAAACCTAAAATACTTTCAGAAATCAAAACAGGCACATGTGGAAAGAGGGGTAGTAAGTTATTTCTAACAGTAAAACTTTAATTTTTTTAATTTTTATTTTTTTGAGACAGAGTCTTACTCTGTTACCCAGGTTAGAGTGCAGCTGCATAATCACTGCTCACTGCAGTCTCAACAACCTCCCAGGCTCAAATGACCCTTCTCATCTCAGCCTCCTGGTACTACAGGTGTGTGCCACCATGCTGGGTTAATTTTTGTACTTTTTGTAAAAATGGGGTTTCAACATGTTGCCTGGGCTGGTCTGGAACTCCTGGGCTCAAGCAATACACCTGCCTCTTTAAGTGCTGGGATTACAGGTGTGAGCCACTACACCCAGCCTCTAATAGCAAAACTTTTCACTAGCTTATTATTAATTTGTAGGAAAATAAGCCAACAATATAACACCTACTCAATGAATTATTAGAAAATTTTTAAAAATTATTATAGGCCAGGCACAATGGCTCATGCCTATAATTCCAGCACTTTGGGAGGCCAAGGCAGGCAGATCACAAGGTCAGGAGATTCAAGACCATCCTGGCTAACATAGTGAAACCCCATCTCTACTAAAAATATAGAAGATTGGCCAGGCGTGGTGGCATGCACCTGTAGTCTTAGCTACTGGGGAGGCTAAAGCAGGAGAATCGCTTGAACCTGGGAGATGGAGGTTGCAGGGAGCCAAGATCGTGCCACTGCACTCCACCCTGGGCAAGACTCCATCTCAAAAAAGAAAAAAAAAATGATTATAAACTATATAGCAATCCAGAATATTAGGCTATAATTCTAAGTTTTAAAAATATACAAATTTTATACTGGTAGAATTAGACATATCTAAATAAATAGTAAAAATACTTTTTTCTTTTTTTTTTTTTTTTGAGAAACAGTCTTGCTGCCTTGGCTGGAGTACAGTGGCATAATCTCAGCTCACTGCAACCTCTGCTTCTCAGGTTCAAGCAATTCTCCTGCCTCGACCTCCCGAGTAGCTGGGATTACAGGTGTCCGCCACCATGCCCGGCTAATTTTTGTATTTTTAGTAGAGATGGGGTTTCACCATGTTGGCCAGGCTGGTCTCAAACTCCTGATCTCAAGTAATCCGCCTGCCTCGGCCTCCCAAAGTGCTGGGATTACCACACCTGGCCAAAAGTACTTTTTCAAACAGCATCTGAATCTGATATTATTTCAAAAATTTTAAAAAATATTTAATACCACATCTAGAACATGATAGACACTAGATAAATGACATCAATTAACAGCATCTAAATGTCAGGTGCTATCAGGTAGGTTTCAGAGAATTACCTGGAGTGAGCAAAGGAAGGCATTTTTTTCCAAGAGGAGGGAAGAGAAAGATGACGATTAAGCCAAGAAAAAAGAAAAATAATAGATCAGTGGACCTGTTATTTTTACACATTTCCCAAGTGGGTGGGCCGCTTGTTTTTCTACCATCTTAGCACCTGGGGAAAGCTCTCTTGGAGATGGGCTTACTAGCAGCAGGAAGAACCAAGACATTCATTTGACCATGAAGGGTGTGAGATGCTGGAATCCGGAAATGAAGCAGGGTGTGGTGACCACACTCCCAGGACCTCTCAGCACCTGGTCAGGCCCAGCACTTGCTGGGCTGGGCTGGGCTATTGCCGCCCTGAGGCAGAAAAGTGAGCAGAGAACTTGAAGGAATTAGATAACGTGCCCTTCCCCTGACCCGTTCAGTTCCCAATCAGGTCTTCAGAGTCCCCTTGACTGATGCTCAGAACTTCAGCTTCTGGCGGTCCCATGATCCAGGAGTGCCTCCAGAGGAAACTATGCCATGGATCCGGAGCCCACGCCACTGTCTCATAAAAAGCGCGATGACCAGGTTAGGCTGGGAGGGGAAAATGTGGGGAGCTGAAGGGAAGTACTCCTTTCCTTCACTTAAATAGACTATTTCATCTCTGGTCAGGTCAGGGAATTAGAAGGAGAGATTTGAGTCTTACCAGAGAACACTAGCCCCAGAATTTGGGCCGTGATGCATTCAAAGGAGTTACAGATTTGTCTGTCTTTGTGTTTCTCTTTGTAGGTGTGACTTCTGAGCTGGTGCAAAACAAGTGTCCATAGTATTCCTGTGGCAGCCCAATGCTGCCTTCCTCACTACCTCTCCACCCCTCAAATTACCACCCATTGGCAGCAGCCCTACTTTTTCATAACTACCCCTAATCATTCTGCCCTGAGGCAGTCTGGGAGCTTTTTTTTTTGAGTTGGAGTCTTGCTCTGTCACCCAGGCTGGAGTGCAATGGCACAAACTCGACTCACTGCAACCTCTGCCGCCTGGGTGTTCAAGTGATTCTCCTGCCTCAGCCTCCTGAGTAGCTGGGATTACAAGTGCCCACCACCACGCCCGGCTAATTTTTGTATTTTTAGTAGAAACAGGGTTTCACCATGTTGGCCAGGCTGGTCCTGACCTCAGGTGATCCGCCTGCTTTGGCCTCCCGAAGTGCTGGGATTACAGGCGTGAGCCACTGCGCCTGGCCTCTTGGGAGCTATTTTTAAGGATCTCCTGCCCTCCAGCCTGGCCTGGCTGAATCTCTCTGAATCTCTTCTTTATAGGTTTATGGATCACTCTATTCTCAATGATAGAACCTTCAGTCTGTATTAAGAAGATACGGCTGCAGAAAGACAAGATGAATTGTGGAAAGAGTGCAAAGAGAAGGAAAGAAGGAGGTTTCCCAATTCCGATGGCTGACTAATGGGAGGAGGTGGTGGAGAAAGCAGAGTAAACAGATTGAACTAAAAGTTGCTTGTGTGCACTGGGGGAGTTGTGGGGTGAGGGTGGGGTGATTCCAGTGCCCAGGTTGTTGTGAGAGGTGGTTTGAGAGAGATTCCTGAATGAGCCAGACCTTGGAGTGAGAGGTCTGCAAGAGGCCAAGGCACTAGAAAGTACCTCGGGCCTCATGCATGGCAGGGGTCAGCATAATAAATCTGGGAAGGCACACACTGGAGCTCATGATGCTGAAAGGCCTTGAGTAGTCACACTCTGAAGATACTGCAGCTTCTCCTTAGCAAGGAGAAAGCCACAGGAAGTCCTCTGACCACAGATGAGAGGCCCACAGAGCCCCGGGGCAGGAGGTTGCCTTCTACATCAGGCTCTGTCACTTCTGACCCACCCAGGGCCCAGAACAGCTACACAGAACAGGGAATTTTACAAAGAGTTTGATTTTATTGATATTTAAATATATTAAATATTTCACTGAAATACATGGTACACCATCCTCCCCCCTCCCACAGTGGTTACATTATAAAACCAAAGCCCATGGCCTCCCATCTCCTGACTCCTCCACCAACTGGTGAGGAAAGGAGCAATGGTAGCCCAGGGGAAGGGCATGGCTGGCACTGTGGTACAGGGAGCCAGGATGTGGACAGGCCCTCCCACCCGGCAAGAAGCAGAGACGAGCCACCCAAGGCTGAGGTCTTCCCACTCTGATCTACTTACACCCTCACCCCCACCTCATGGCACCAAGTAGTCTCTTCCTATCCCTTCCTATCCAGGGATGTGGCTGGGGGCAGGGGAGCAGATTTTCTGTCTGTAACAAGTCTTTTCTCCTCTTCTGCCATGACTAATGAAGTACCTGATGGCCCATTTGGTTGGTGCATGAAGATGCCCAAGGGAGGCAGTACCCAGAAACCAGGCCTCCACAGGGAGCTGGTGTCAGAAGGCGCATGAGGAAGGGCAAGTGCACTGCCTGCCCCTTCCACTCCCAAACCCAGCAACTCTGGAAACCCGTCTCCTCTGCCTCTCTAGTCATTTCCAAGACAATGTGATCTTCAAGCAAAATTCAGGTAGTGCCTTTGGCTTAAATAGGTACAGACAGAGAAACTGAGGCACAACCAAATTCAGGCCAGAATCAAGGAGGCTGCAGGGAAAGGGGGAAAAGGAAGGCAAAGATAGGAAGGGAATCTAGAGTTCAACCTCCTAACCCTTCTGCCAGCCCTCAAGGCTTCACAAGGGCCTGGGGAGCCAGAAGCATGCTAGACTCAGGATGAAGGCTGGGAAAAGCCAAGTTTAAGGTTCCCCTTCCCCAGCCCCTAGTACCAGTATCTGGGTCCTCAGAGGGATCCCATGCTACCCCAGCCCCAAAGCAAACCATGTCCCAGGACACTATCTGGGGAACTCAGGAAATTCCTGAGCCTCTGTCCACCAAACCCCAGACAGTTCAAGTGCTGTATGGAGCACTGGGGCTCAAGCAAGTGCTTGCGTCCCTGCCACAGGCAGGGAGAGTCATGCTGCACACATGGCCCCCAAACGGCACTTAGGGATTTGGCACAAAAAGGACTCCTCTCCCTCCTTTTGCTACCACACCCCATCCCACTCCTGTGCAACCTGGGCATCTCTCTACAGCCCCTGAAATAGGAAACCCTGCTTTATTCCCAGAAGACAGAGGCCCACAGGAGAGAGGCGACCTGGGGTGGAGAGCTGAGGAGCAGGAGCACAAGGACTCATACAGACCTGGAAAACAGATATGCACACAAAGACCAACATGCACACACAGTTACACAAACACAAAGGCCCTCCCCAATGCGAGACTTGGGAGGGCAGGTTTGGGCTCAGGGTCATCTTTCTCTATGCCCTGACCCTTTTCTATTTGGCAACAGAAGAGGGAGAGATGCTCCATGCCCCCTTGCCAGCAGACAGCAAGAGAGCACTAGGGCAGAGTGACCTGATCCGGACCCTGCTGGGGTCCTTAGATCAGAGTCTGGCACTGCCCTAGCCCTGGCCGGCCTGCTCTTTGGCACCTGCAGGTGAACTTCCAGCTCCTGACCTGACATCCCACACACAGGACTGCTCTCTGAGCATTTTCACAGTACCAGTGAGGCCAGACACCCCGTTCCCTGGAGCGTGCAGGAACTGGGGCTAAATCTAAGCTGTCAGAGGTCCCTTTGTTCCCCTTTGGGGACAGATCATGGGACTACGATTTGGCACATGGAAACATTCTCCTGAAATATGGCCAGAGCTGGCTCCCCAGAGCATCTCCCTCCTTTGCCCTGTGCTTAGGAGGGACACCTGGCTGGGGTGGGGAAGTGCCCAAGACCAGTGCTGGGGATGCAGGTATTGCAAAGGCAAGCATGGAATAGGCACTCCTCATGCCTATCTTTGTACAAAATATTGTACAAAATATTCCCAGGAAAAAAGAGGGAAAAGAAGGGCCCAGCCCTGAACCTGCTGCCCAGACAGACAGGGAAGGGGTAGGCATGGCAAGCTGCCATTTTAATCCCTCAGGCAAGAGAGCTCCCTCTGCTTCTGCTACTGACCCCTCCCCTGCTCCCAAAAGCTGGAAGATTGGAGAGGGAACAGCCCTACCCCAATTAAGAAAGAAAGTCACTTGCAATAATCCTCTTGGTAGGTAGCCCCTTGTTCACCAGCTTGAGGGCAGAAGAGCATAATCCAAGCACAGCCTGCTGTGGTGTTCCCTTTTGTGGTTAGCAGGGTCTAGAGGCCCAGTGCCCCCTGCCACAGCTCCACCCAGCGAGCACAGAGTCCTCTGAATGCCCACCTTGGTCCCTTCAGCTGAATTTGTGGCTGGGCCCTGCTAACTGCTGGGGCCCCCATTGAGGAAGTAGGTGGTCATCTCCCCCTTGCCCTTCACCTTGACCACCCCTCGACACTCCAGCTGGTAGCCCTTGGCAGCTAGAACCTGGTACAGGTCCGTGGTCACCTGGGGGAGTGGGAGGGGAGCCTGCTTAGCCTGGAATCCTTCCCGCTGCATTTGCAGGGGCCCAGGGGTTCTCTAGTCAGGCTAGCTCCCTTCCCCCAAACCCTGCCCCACCAAACACAGAATACTAGCCACCCTACCCCTGTCTAACAGACTGCAGAGACACCTATGGAAGCCCTCCGGGCCCATGCTCCTCCCAGCCCCTGCTCATATTCCCCTCACCTGGATTCGGTCGGGGACCCCCGTGCTGTCCATACGGCTGGAGACATTCACTGTGTTCCCCCAGATGTCATACTGCGGCTTCCGGGCCCCGATGACACCTGCCACAACTGGGCCCATGTTCAGCCCTGAGGTGGGAAGAACAGTAAGAGACTAGTGGATGCTCCAGGGTCAACCCAGGGAGTCATCCCACCTCCTGGCACCGGTAGAAAGACCCAGAAATAAAAATGGAAAAAGGACAAGTCTCCTGGTTGTAAAGAACGATCTAGTTCAAGACCAGCATGGCCAACATGGTGAAACCCCATCTCTACAAAAAAATACAAAAATTAGCCAGGCATGGTGGTGCGCACCTGTAGTCCCAGCTACTCGGGAGGCTGAGGTGGGAGAATAGATTGATTGAGCCTGGGTGTTGAGGCTGCAGTGAGCTGTGATTGTGCTGCAGTGAGCTGTGATTGTGCTGCAGTGAGCTGTGATTGTATCATAGCACTCTAGCCTGGGTGACAGAGCAAATCCCTGCCTCAAGAAAAAAACCCAAAAAACAAAAACACTCGAAGGACCTGAACACCTGAGCTTAGGAGCTCCCTGAGTTGAGACAGCCATCTATAACAATAATCTCCTGAATGCTTGTTCCATGTCAGCCACTCTAGTAAGCATTTTACATAGCTTCATCCTTTTAACACCTCTAAAAGGTAGGTATTACTAGCCCCATTTTATAGATAAGGTAGCTGAAGCTTAGAGAAGTTAGATGACTTCCCAAATAAGCCAGTAAATGGAGCAGCCAGAATTCAAACCAGATAGTCTGACTCTAGAACCCATGCTATTAACCATTCCCATCCACCAGTTCATTTGACAAGAAGTACTTCTTATCCAACTGGCCACATATAAGGACAAAGGTATTCAAGTTTAGATAATTCTGATTTTGAATCCCAGCTCTGCCACTTACTAGTTGTTTGACCTTCGGCAAGTTATTTAATCTCTCTGAGAGTCAGTTTCTATTCAGTGAAAGTGGATAATAATATCAGGATGAAAATATGCTCAAAAATTTCTAGGATAGTGCCAAATGATCTCTGTTCTCTTTTTTTTTTTTGAGACAGTTTCGTTCTGTCACCAGGCCAGAGTGCAGTGGCACGATCTCGGCTCACTGCAACCTCTGCCTCCTGGGTTCAAGCGATTCTCCTGCCTCAGCCTCCCCAGTAGCTGGGACTACAGGTGTGTGCCACCATACCCAGTCATTTTTGTATTTTTAGTAGAGACGGGGTTTCACCATGTTAGCCAGGATGGTCTCTATCTCTTGACCTCGTGATCTGCCCACCTCGGCCTCCCAAAGTGCTGGGATTACAGGCGGGAGCCACCACACCTGGCATGATCTCTGTTCTTAATATCAGACTTAATACAGAAGGTCAGAGGGAAGAAAACCTCACAGGAAACCTGATGGGGAACCTGTGATCCCATCCCCAGCCTATAATCCCAGCTTCACCCAGAAATAGTCCTGGGAAACCCTGCCAAGCCACCAGGCCCTCTCACCAATCTTCATCTGGAAATTGTTGAAGGAGTGCTCGTTGATGTGCTTCATCTGCTCCATGAGCCGCATGGCGTAGTCAGCCAGGGCAGTGATGTGGGAGCGGCCCACCTGATCGTAGGTGCTGGCATTCAGCCCTGAGGCAGCCATGTAGGTGCTACCAATTGTCTTGATCTTTTCCAGCTGCCGGAACCGCTCCTCACTGATGATCTGAACAACACGAGGGGACCTGGCTGTCAAGGCAAAGACCCCAAACCTAGCCCTGCCCCAACACTCATTTCTTGCCCCACCTTGGCTCCTTTCCCCATTTCCCTGTCTCAAGAGCCCCCTTCCAGCTGCTGCTATCAGTGTAGGACTGAGGAGCCAGGAAAACAGGCACCCTAGGAGTCCAGGCAGGACTTGGGCATACAGCTTCAGAAGGTCACTCCAGTAGCTCACTCACAGAACACAGAGCCACAGGTGGGATATTAAGCAATTTCTCCAGTCCTTTTGGGATACTGAGTCCCAAGGTAAGCAAATGACTTCCCTCCAGAATGGTGGAACAGCCATTTCCTGATCTCACATTTTGTCACATCAGGACACTATCTCACATTTTGCTTCCATTTTCTGTTTTCAGAGGACCATCTTGCTTGGTTGGTCTCATGAAGTTCTGTCCACAGACCAATGCCTTCTTCTTCAATGACATCCACCTGGTACCTATCCTATATCCCTACAGATCAAGTCCTCCCCTGCTCCCCAACAAGGATTACACTGCCCCACTAGGGCTGATCCCCTTGCTACCTCTGATACCTTCATGGGTTCTTGCCTCTGCCTCCACTGTGCCTACCCTTACCCCTAGCCCTGATGCCTCTGAATCCCATCAAATCTCTCTTCCGAGTGCCACTCACCCCTTCCAATCCTGGCCTTTTCATCCAAAGTTCTCTCTACAACCCTGGTCTCCAAGTCCCCCAATTCTCTGCCAGCACCAGCCAACTGGACAAGTACCTCATCAAAGTCAGCGATGATCTCGTTGAGCAGCCGCAGGCACTCGACACCCTCATTGTTTGCCTCCAGCTCCACATAGAACTCAGAGAAGTTGGCAATGGAGGCAAACATAACAGCCACACACTCACACGACTGATAGTAGAGTTCATCATTGCGACGCTCCCGGGCCAGGAAGTGGGCGGCCACGTCCTTGGGCAGAATGTTATGCAGCAGCCTCCGGTTGTATGCCTGGAGCTCCTCCATCTCCTCCTTCTCTCCTGTTGCCTACGGACACCACACCCATCACCCATTGCCCAACATTCACAAGGGGTGGGTGTGGTGGCCAAGGCTTGGAAGTGGGCATCAGAGGGAATCACGCAGAAGAAGAAAGGCACGGACAGATGAGGCCTAAAGAATAGGCAAAGGGATAAAGGGGGCAGGTACAGGATGGGGTGAGGAGTAAGGGATGGGCACAGAGAAGGCATGGAACCAGGGGGCCTAGGGGCGCCGTGGGCCTTAGCCAGCTAGCAGGAGATGCATTTTTGGCCTGGCCCAGGCTCTGCCCCTAGGTTCCTCCCCTTCCCCCAAAGGCCCACCCGGTCACCTGCAGTTTCCAGAGGAAGTCCAGGCGGGCAGTTGACTCCACCTGCTGAGCATGCAGATACAGCGCCAGCGCAAACACCAGCAGAATCACAGGGGTCATATATTTGAGGGCCACCCTCCCTGCAGCTGGACTAAGGGTAAGCAGAGACATGCTTGGTGTCTGAGGGAGGCATCTAGGGCCCTACCCTTTGCTGCCTCAGAGCCCTCACTTACCAGTCCAGCCCATCAAAGGTCTCATTGGAAGAAGCCCTGGCAAGAAGATAGAAGAGACAAAGTCATTACTGCTTCCTGGGTTGCTCGGTGGGCACATGGAAGGGGAGACAGAGACAGCATTTACTGAGCACATACTGTACGTCAGGCATCGGGCCAGGGCTTTTACTTACATTAATTAACTCATCAAGAGTAGAGGTCAAGAAAACCTCTGCTGGCCGGGCGTGGTGGCTCACGCCTGTAATCCAAGCACTTTGGAGGCCAAGGCAGGCGGATCACCTGAGGTCGGGAGTTCAAGACCAGCCTGACCAACACTTAAAAAAAAAAAGAAAGAAAGAAAACCTCTGCTCTTGGCTGGGTGCAGTGGCTCACACCTTTAATCCCAGCAATTTGGGAGGCCGAGGCAGGTGGATCATCTGAGGTCAGGAGTTCAAGACCAGCCTGGCCAACATGGTGAAACCCCGTCTCTACTAAAAATACAAAAATTAGCTGGGTGTGGTGGTGGGTGCCTATAATCCCAGCTACTTGGGAGGCTGAGGCAAGAGAATTGCTTGAACCCGGGATGCGGGTTTGCGCCACTGCAGTGAGTTGAGTTTGCACCATTGCACTCCAGCCTGGGAAACAGAGCAAGACTCCGTCTAAAAAAAAAAAAAAAAAAAAAACACCTCTGCTCTTACAGACTCCTCTACTTACCAGCTATGTGACCTGAGACAAGTTGCTTGGCTCTCTAAGCCTCCTTCCTCATCGGCACAACAGGCATCCAATGTAAATAGTGTCTGTAAAAGGCTTGGCACCGTGCCTGCCATACAGTGAGCCTTCCATAAATGTTAGCTAATATAATCTTTACAGCTACCCTGTGATTTAGGTAACACTGCCATTCAACAGATGAGGAAATTGAGGCTCAGAGAAGCTGACTCACCTTTCTAAGCTCACATAGTTAATGAGCAGCAGAGCAGGGATTCAAACCCAGCAGATGCCAGAGACATTTTCTACTACAACAGGCTGCAGTGGCATATCAAAGAAATGGGGTTTTGCAGAAGAAAAGCCAGTGTGGTATCCCAGGCAAAGCCCTAAACAGGATCAGAAGCTGTGGTTCCTAGCCAGAGCCCTGCCACCAAGCAGCTGTATGACCTATCGGTGGTTAAGACAGTGGATGTGAAAGCACCATGCAAATTTAAGAGGGAATATTTTTAATGTCTAGCCTAAAGACACAAGGATTTCCCAAGACTGGGGTTTCCTTGGGGTAACTATTTGGGGTCACATGCTGGGAGCTCCTCCAACTCCTGCCTTTCCTCCACGGGGGAGTTGAGGCATTCCAAGGGCACAAGGGGCCTGGGCACCAGAGAGGCTCACAGTAACCCAGCAAGGTCAGGGAAGTTCCTGGGGTATTAAAGGACCTGAGAATAAACTCACAAGCCATGGACGCCAAGCAGTAGGTCATAGTTGTCAAAGATGGTGGCTGGGGGACCCAGCAGAAGCAGCACCAAATAGATGAGCCCCAAGACAAAGATCATGGCCAACTTCCCGATGCTGCTGATGTGCAGGAAGACAGAGCTGGCCAAGAGACTCAGCAGCATGTTCCCGATGAAATACTGGGGGGATGGCAGAGGCAGCGTTGGGTGAAGGCAGAGGCCATGGCACCCCTGGGCAGGGAGAGCCCTGCACTCTCCTGCCTGACCTAACCTTCCCTCCACATACTTCAAACCCCCATATCCTCCACCCTCCATGTCCAGCCCCTACACCACACAAGGCCCCTGGTTGCTTCTAGTGTGGGAGACTCTGGTGAGTTCCTGGGTCCCCCATGCCCATCACCAGGCCTGGCACAGAGGGGCCAACGTCTGTGCCAGAACAGCCCCTCCCCACTGCCTGGGCACTGCTCGAACACCTCAGGGAAGCTGCAGGTGGGCACGGTGTCCTCACACAGGGGCGCATCCAGGCCCAGAGAGTAATTGAGCTGCTGCAGGTGGCAGGCAGTGATGTCAGCAGGTGTTAAATTCAGCATCTGGGCTGCACAGGTCCGTATGGGGGTGTGGTTACAGGTGAACTGCAAAAGTGGAGGGGTATGTCAGGGTAGCCAAGGAAGTAAAGGGTTGCTAGGGCTATGCCCAGGTACCTTATACCCATGGGCCTTCATTCACACTCAGGGATAACAAGAGGTTGGGAGAACAAGGAGGAAGAACTGGAGTTCACCTTCCCCTATTCTGGGAGGGGGCTCCCTGAGGGCAGAAAATATGTCCTATTCCCCTCTGCACCCCCAGTGTCCAGGGCAGTGCTTGACACAGAGCAGAGGTGGGAGAATTCCCACTGGCCCCTTACCATGTTGGCAATGGCAGAGGTAAACACAAGCAGGACGGAAAAGATGCCAACTGCGGTGCTGTGTGCCCGCGAACGGACGATGCTGCGGGACAGACGTTGCAGGGCCTTAGGGAACAGCTAGACGCATCAAGAGACCAAGAGTTGAAGATTGTATCAGCCAAGGAGGAAGGCCAACCAGGGATGGGGCCCAGTGGAAGAGGCATAGCCTTCTCCTCCCTCTCCCCAGACCTCCTCCCTGTCTGGAGTCTAGCCTGCCATTCCCAACAGCCTCAGAAGTCCCCCTACGTACAGAACCACAGGAGTACACGGCACAGATCAGCACGGTGATCAGCAGCAGCAGGAAGATGCTGGCATAGATTCCAAGCATCAGGGTGGAGCTGCAGTAGAACAGGGCCAGGAAAGTCATTTAATTTTGGGAGATCTGGGCATTCTTGTCCCACCCACCAGAACAAGCAGGGATGCAGGCTCCAGGGATTGTGGGCTCGTGTGGGTATTTAGGAAGCTTCTGGGAAGTAGCGGAGAAGAGAGAAGCTAAGAGAGGAAGGGCAGGGCTCTCACTGTGGGAAGACGAGAAGCTGGATGAAGCAGATGAAACAGAAGACCAACAGGGCACAGGCAACGTAGGCTCCGAAGCGGGGATCCACCTTCCGGGAGTACTGAGGGAGTGGAGGCTGAGCTGGGTGCTGGGCCCTCCTTAAGGAAGGCAGGGACAGCAAGGACAGGGCACTACCAGGGGCCTCAACAGGGAGGAGACGCAGTTCACTCAACTGACAAAATCCTCACCCTGTTCTGTGGTGGTCCCTTCTCCATCCCCCAGAAACAGCTGTGCCCTCACCTGTGGTCAGCGACTCCTGCCGCGATCTGCCCCTCCCACAGCCCTTGTCCTTCTGCCCTGTATCCCCCAAACCTTCTTCTCAAGATCCTCTCTCTGGAAGGTGAGCAGAAACCGGCGCACATGGTCCTTCCGCAGCTGATCAATGCTGCGGGCGTCGATGGCACGGCTCAGGAACTCATCCACCTCATCCTCAGGGTTCAGGGCATCTTGGGCACCCCGGCTGAGGGCAGGGGACATGGCTTCACCAGGTGCATGGGGATGGCCACGTGAGAAACAATAAAAGGGAAGGTATGGGCAGCACCCGGGGGAGGGAGGGAGAGCCAGCAGTGTGGCCCCTACTCCCATACAACACACCTAAGGTCAGGGGAAAGGAGGATCTCAGCTCCCCCCAGCCCCATCCCAGGGTACAAATGCCCTCTCCCTCCTCAGTAACCTGACTTACTTGTCTTTGCTGGAATCATCAATGCCCTGGAGAAAGGGACAGAGTGTGGAGTGAGGTGAAGGGCCAACAACCTTCACCTCTGCAGCTCCTTCTCTCACCCCAACACTGAGGGTGTCCCCACCATATCCTCTGGGAGCACTGGGATGCCTGGGATGAAATCCTCCCAGAGCCCCAATACCAGAAAGCATACATGGAGATGGCAGCCACAAAAAGAAAGGACAGGGATGGGTGTTGAAGGAGCCAAGAAAATGAGGCCGTACGACTGACACTGAGAGTCCCTCACCATCTGGCGGAAGGCCTTGGAGTCCTTGGTCCTGGAGAAGGCGCGATCAGGAACCAAGCGTGGCATCAGCCCTTCCATGGAGTTGGCCCGGGTCCGCTGCAGCTTGGCCAGCATGGCCTTCTCCTCTTTCTGTGCAGGCAGCATGGGTACAGGCTCAGAAGAGGGGCCCAGAGGAGGCCTTGGCCTGCTCTCCCCATTTGTCCCTCTTCCTGCTCCCCTGCTCCCAGCCCTGCCCTGGCCCTGACCCGTTTCTGGCTGGCGCCCAGGATGAGGAAAGTCTCAATGTGCTGCTCCTTGAGGTATGCGTTGCGCTCGCCACCACGGCCTGGCTCCACCTCGTAGTCCCCGTTCAGGTACTGCAGCGTTGCCCGAGTGATGTGGATGCGGCTGTATGCGGCCAAGAGGGTGAGACCCTGGCTCTCCCACCGTGTTCCCACCTCCCACCACCTGGACCCACCCCCACTCACCCGGCGCGGCCTCCTGCCTCCATGTGGTTGGCCAGGGTCACGTCATTGGACCACACATCGAACTGCCATTTCCGCAGGCCAAGGACACCGCAGTGCACACGTCCGCTGTGGATGCCCACGCGCATGTTCACATTCACACCTGTCACCTCACGTACCAGCCTGGAAGGAGGCAGCCCCAGGTCAGCTCCTGGCAGTCTCCCCCTTCCCCAGCGCACGGCCCAGGCCCTTCGCTCCCCTCAGGGCCCAGCGGGCAAGGACAGACCCAGATGCAGGGGACAGGAGCACAGCCTTGGTTGGACATGAGTAGAAGGCTGCATGGGGCTCAAGGACAAATGTTAGGACTGTGTTCACCAGCAGGGGCCCAGCAGCATCTTGTGGAACTGAGCTAGGAGAAGAGGAATCACTGTTATTCCCTCTGGCCTACACAGATGGCATTCCTTCTAGCCCAACTCTCCTACCGCCCAGGCTCTCTCCACCCCATCTTGGCTAGCTGGAGCCTAAGGGTACACATGGGTCTTTGCACAGGTTAGAGAAAGATTCATTCCCCTCCCCAGTGACAGATCTCAAAGGCAGAGAAACAGCCAAAACTGAGGAAATCTCCTGGGGTCTCATCAAAAAGCAGGAGCAGTCCGGGGCATGCACAGTTCCAGGAAGCCTGGGAATGGGGCACTGCTTACGAGATGGCCTCGATCATGTCTACCCCCATCTCCACACAGCAGTGGGCATGGTCTGCCCGGGCCTCTGGCAGCCCTGACACACAGTAGTAACAGTCCCCCAAGATCTTGATCCTCAGGCAGTGATTTTCCTGAATGGGAAAGAGTTGGAAGGAAAGGTAACCTTTACTCTCTTGCCCGCCCAGCCTGCATGGCCCACCACTCTCGACGCACACTCTATCTGCCCCCAAATACCCAGCTTCTGCCAGCAAAGCTATGCTCTCACCGCGGTCAACACCCAGGCCCAAACCCAAGGCCCAGCACCCTTACCGCAGCCAGCTTGTCAAACCGGGCAAAGAGCTCATTCAGGGTCATGACCAGCTCCTGAGCGGTGCACTGGGATGCCAGGCTGGTGAAGCCCTCAATGTCTGCAAACAGGATGCTGGAGATGACAGCAGAGGATGAAAGACCATGTAGCCCTCAAAGACGTCCAGACCCCCGCCCCACCCAGCATCCTCATACCCTCACCCTACCTGACGTTGTCATGCTTCTGTATGTAGATCTTGTGGAACATCATGTCTTCTTTTTTTGTGTTGATGTCTTCTTTCATCTCCATGGCAACGTGCTGGGGCAATACCGACAGCAGCAGCCGCTCCTAGCCCAGTGGTTCCAATAGGGCATCACTATCCTCTTGGCCTCACATTTCAATCCCTCCTGGTCTCTCCGCATTGCCAGAGCCCTCCCAGACTTCTCTGAAGACCTGAGCTTCCCTTCTGGAGTATGGCTTGACATTCCCCCATCAGAGCCCCTCTGACCACCCTCCATTGAGCCCCCAGATGTGCTCCTGTCTATGCCCTCCTCCCCTTGGACAGGACAGAAGCCCAGTATCACAGGGCCTCTGTGACGCACAACCCAGAGGAACCGTCACACTGCTCCACAGAGCTGCATAAGGCAGCAGATCCAATCTGCAAGTTATTTGGGGGTGAGGTGTGGGCAGGCCCTGGTCACGGAGAGCAGCCCCACCTGCTGCCGATTCTCATGCTGTAAGTGGAGTCGGGCCTGGATATAACCGCGGGTCTCCTGAAAGGCCTGGCGCTGAGACACCTCTGCTGGGTAGTGTGTGCAGATGCCAATGACATTGGTGCAGAGGAACAGCAGCACATTGGCACCGAGCTGAAGGAGATGGCAGAGGCAGACGGTGACCATCTCCCCGCCCGCCCCCCAAACACACACACATTCGCGCAACTTGCTAGGCTCTCTGAGGAACGAAGCCAGGGTCTTGCACCCTGTCTGTTCCCAAGCTATTGCCACCCCTGCGATATAGCTCTCCCATTACCCACAGGACCCCAGATCCTAGCTGTCTGCCTGAATCCTCCATGACTAGAAATGAGATCTTTTCACAGCTTCTGGGAGCAGAAGCACCAACTAGGGCCAGGTAAGTCATGGGGCCCAGCCCCAGCACCCTGTATCTCCTGCTCCACAAACACCCCACACAAAAGACAAACGCTGCTCCTTTTGCAGTTGCTCATCCTTAAGGACAGCACCCAGGAGACCTGAGCTCTACATCCTCCTGTGAGTGACCCAGGACAAGTCACCTCCTCTCTCTTGGGTTTGCTCATCTATAACCCAAAGAGGAATAATGAGAAGATCTCTAACGCCCCTCCCTGCCTTGACATAACTTAGTAACAACAATCACCGTTGTCATTATTATTATCGTAGCTAGTTTGTTAGCTGCCTACCATGAGCAGGATTCTGCAGGTGCCTTCTATACACTGACTAACTCATTTGTGTTTTCTTTTTCTTTTTTGACAGAGCCTCACTGTGTCACCCAGACTGGAGTGCAGCAGCCCAATCTTGGCTCACTGCAACCTCTGCCTCCCAGTTAAACCGATTCTCTGCCTCAGCCTCCCGAGTAGCTGGGATTACAGCCGGCCGCCACCATGCCTGGCTACTTTTTGTATATTTTTTTAGTAGAGATGAGGTTTCACTATGTTGGCCAGGCTGGTCTCAAACTCCTGACCTCAAGTGATCCTCCTGCCTGGGCCTACCAAAGTGCTAGGATTACAGGCAGGAGCCACCACACCCAGCCCCTAACACATTTCTTAAAACCCTACGAAATAGAGAACAATATCCCATTTTAAAGGTAAGGGACTGAGGCAAGGAGAAGCCAAGTAACTTGCCCAAGATCACACAGCTGGTAGTGGCTGATGTGAGACTTGAACCCAGGACAATCAGACTCCATATCCTGTGTCCTAATCCTACTATCTAGTGCATTCCATACTGTGTAGTGCGTTCCAGGTTTCCAAGATTCCTACTCACTCTACTGACTCAAGCTCTCAAGCTTAACCTCAGAGCCCAGGCTTGAGAGTCATCCATTCTACTGATACAAAGGATATCCCCTAACTGGGGATGGGGTCCACCATGCCTGGCCACTCCTCAAGTTATAACTCCCTCCCGACACTCGGCCCTGCCAGTCACTGGGCCCTGCCAGGCCCTACGCCTAGGGCCCCCACCCTCGGAATGTTCAGACCTCAATCATCATCAGTGGCACTGGCTACAGAGCAAGTCTTAGGGAAGCTGGCCTCAGTGTTTCTGGAAACTCAGGAATTAACCTGGCGCTTACAGCCCCACCCCAGAGTTGGATGGGGCAGGGCTCTGGTTTGAGAAGAAGGGAGGGAAACAGCAATAGCACCTCCTGGAAGCCAGAGGTTCTGGGCTCTGCCTTGAACTAGAACTAGTTCTGCAAATTGAGCAGGTCACTTATTCTTTGGGACCTCAGTTTCCTCTTGGGTAAAATTGAGTAAAATGGCTAACCCCTAGCCATTTTCAGCTCTAGCCCTCTGGTCTGGCCTCCCAGCTTCCCTTCCCAGTCCAGCTCACAGGCCCAGGATCAACTAGGCTGAGATCCCCACCCAGCAGCAGGGGTGAAGAGGGGGGCACACTATCTCCCTTGGGGGTTTCTAAGAATAGCCCCCAGTAGGGGAAAAGGGAAGGGGGGCAAACCAGGCAACTTCCCTTCCTGGCCCCAGGAGCCCAAGAGGAAAATGTGAGTCATGGTGGAGGGAAAGGGAAGGGGGACGAGACTGAAATAACTCTGTACACACATATCCCTATCTGACTGTGAGAAAAAATGGATGCCAGGGGACCGGAGGGGACTCCAAGCTGCGCCTGGGTCACTGGGTGACACTGTACAGTGTATCTACATGAGTGGGTCGGTAGGAGAAAAAGGCTCCTTTCTGAGTGTGAGCGGGGCTGGATCTGGGAAGGGGCTTCCCGAGTAGATGAAGGAGGCCACAAACCCCACTCGTCTAGAAACCCACAGACCCAGTGGGCACAGGGACTGTTTCTCAGCCAAGAGGAGGTTGGGCAGTCCTGGTCCCAAGGACTGGCATAGGGGCAGCAGTCACTCGCCACTGCTCCGAGAACGTGCCTGTCGAGATCCACTGGGTGAGGCTGTAGCCAGGCATTCCTGGGAGGTGGGAGGCGGGTGCAGTCCTGGCCTTCCTGGGGCTGTTACCTCCCCAGTCAGGCACCAAGCCTGGCTCTGGGCACCATGCCAGTTGAGAGCAGGGGAGACATGCCCACCCAGCCCAGGCCTGGCCAGAGAGGAAGGGGGAAAGGAGGCACCACCACCAAGCTCCTTCCCCAGGAAGACAGTCTAGCCATAAAGCCCTGCTTGAGAGCCAGCCTGGAAGAGAAGCTTTGGGGCAGAAGGACCTGGCCCTTTACGATATCTGACAGTGCCCTATGGGAACGTGCTCCACAAACAAACAGGCTATAAAGTTACTTTTAAAAAGGTATGTTTGGCCTTTTGGCTGGGTGCAGTGGCTCACCCCTGTAATCCCAGCAGTTTGGGAGGCCGAGAGGGGTGAATCACCTGAGGTCGGGAGTTTGAGACCAGCCTGACCAAAACAGAGAAATGCCGTCTCTACTAAAAATACAAAATTAGCCGGGTGTGGTGGCACACACCTGTAATCCCAGCTACTTGGCAGGCTGAGGCAGGAGAATCGTTTGAACTCGGGGGATGAAGGTTGTGGTGGGCTGAGATTGTGCCTTTGCACTCTAGCCTGGACAACAAGAGCGAAATTCTGTATCATAAAAATTGTTCATTTGGCTGGGCACGGTGGCTCAAGCCTGTAATCCCTGCACTTTGGGAGGCTGAGGCGGGTGGATCACCTGAGGTCAGAAGTTCGAAACCAGCCTGACCAACAAGGTGAAACCCTGTCTCTGCTAAAAATACAAAAATTAGCCGGGACTGGTGTCAGGCACCTGTAGTCCCAGCTACTCGGGAGGCTGAGACAGGAGAATTGCTTGAACCCAGGAGGTGGAGGTGGCAGTGAGCCGAGATCTCGCCACAGCACTCCAGCCTGGGCAATGAAGATTCCATCCCAAAAGAAAAAAAAAACAAAAAACGGTATGTTTTGGCCGGGGGCGGCGGCTCACGCCTATAATCCCAGTACTTTGGAGGCCAAGGTGGGCGGATCACGAAGTCAGGAGTTCGAGACCATCCCGGTCAACATGGTGAAGCCCTGTCTCTACTAAAAATAGAAAAATTAGCTGGGCATGGTGGTGCGCATCTGTAGTCCCAGCTATTCAGGAGGCTGAGGCAGGAGAATCGCTTGAACCTGGGAGGTGGAGGTTGCAGTGAGCTGAGATCGCGCCACTGCACTCCAGCCTGGCTACAGAGTGAGGCTCCTACCTTCCTCTTGCTAGGCACCAGGGTCCTGGCTGCCCTGCCTTAAAGTTAAAAAAAAAAAAAGTATGTTCTGTTCTGTAGCATAGGCTGGGCGGAGAAGGGCATCATGTCAGAAAACCCAGCTTCTCACCCTGGGATCCCCAGGCAGCTTCCTCTCTGTGGGTGGGGCAGGGTGGGCAACAGGCCATGAGCCTTCAAAACCTTGAGGAAGAAAGCAGACATCACTCTCTAGATAGGGTCCAGTGGAGGACCTGGGAGGTGTCCTGATGGCAGGGCTGTGCCTACAGCAGCACCTGAAGGACCAGCCAGGAAAGACACCCTGGCCTCTGCTTCCTGGGCAAGGGGATGACATGAGATGGCAGATCCACAAACGTCCTTCTGAAAGGGACTTCCCAGAAACCCCTTCCCTGGGTACCATGCTTTCCAGCACTCCCCACACCTCCCTGCCCCCAGGTGAGAACACTGCCCAGTCGGGTTCTACCCTACTCTAGGAAAGGGTAGGGCACCAATAACAACATGAGCTAGATACTATTTTTATCCCAGCTTTGCAGACTGGGAAACTAAGGCTGGGAGAGGCGAGGCTAGTTGTCTAAGATTCCACAAAGAAGAATACAGACCATTGGATAAGCAGGTTGGCCTGCAGCCACTCCACATGGAGATGTGGAGCCCCACCTCACACACACTTGGAGCCTGAAGGCAGAGCAGGCATGGGCAGAGAACCTCAAGGCAGGGCAGCCAGGCCTGTGGTGCCCAGCAGGAAGAAGGTGGGATATGATCAGACTTATGTTCCTCTCTTTAACTGCATTCGAACCACATCCAGCCCAGAGGGAACTGACCCCAGCTCTTCACCTTCCCAGTCCTCCCAGAAGTGGCCTTGGTCCAGGAAAGAGGTGACTCCTCCTCCCTCACTGACAATATCCAAAACCTGCTCTATACCTCCAGTTCCCAACCTAGAGCTGTGCACCGGGGATGATACCAGCACCTGAGTCTCAGGTGTCAACTTGCCAACAGAGACGCCAAGGCCTGGACACAGCCTGCACTGCCTTTTCAGCCCCACCACGGCCCTGGGGCTAAATACTATACCCCTGCTTCCAGCCCCACATTCTGTCTCTAGAGACTGCCCTATTTCAGTGGGCTAAAGAGCTGGAGACTGGGACCCATGGCCACAGAGTTCTCAAGCTTGGGTTCTGGGGCCCTCCCTCCCCTCAGCAGTGCCCTGTACCCCAGAGCCCACATGGAGGCAGACCCCTGAACCCTGGCCTCCCACCTCCTGCCCCTCCTCTCAGATACAGCCAGACATCCCTGCACCCCGAATCCACCCACGACTCTCCCAGCATTCCTTACGACGCCCCCACCTGCTTATGAGGTGGGAAATTCCCCACTTGCTGCCCTCCACCCCTGCCTCCCAGGCCACCTACCTGCTTCCAGAGGAAGGCATCACTACTGTTGAGTTGCCAGGCCAAGATCAAATGCAGCGTGGAGAGGCCCAAGCCGCTGAGGACAGCAGCCCGCATGCGGATGGGGAGGAGCGTGTAGGCGATGTAGACGAAGAACACAGGGCACCAGAGGCCTGCAGAAGGGCTGTGCGGGTCGGCTGCGAGGGCGCCCCCCACCTGCACTGCCGCCAGGATGCCCAGCACCACGTAGCTCACCACCCACATGGAGTCCTGGCGGAAGCTATGCCGGTTACACACCACCATGAGCGCCACGAATAGGGCGGCGGCGCAGGCCAGCAGGGCCACATAGGCAGGCTGAGGGCGGGCAGGCGCGGCGTGGAAGGCCAGCAGCACCGCGGTCAGCAGCACCAGCACCGCCATCAGCAGCGTCAGGCTGCTCTGGTTCATCTGGAAGAAGTACCGCTGGTACAGGCGCTCCAGCTTGGCTGAACGGAACTGCTTCGACTGGAACACCTGCACTAGACGCCCCCAGCAGGATCGCCGGCTCCTGGGCACAGCGTCGGGAGCCACCTCAGCCGTCCCGCCCGCTGCCGGCGTCACCTCGGTGTCCTCGAAGCCCAGGGCCACGGCTCGCAGCCCCAGCTCCATGCCCTTGCCTGGGCCGCCCCTCCGGATGAAGGCGTCATCCTGCCAGGGGCACCGAGAGGGGCCCGCAGGGGTGGGGCTGGGTGGCTCTGCATCCCGGAGGCAGCTCATATAGCGGGGCGTGCAGAAGCCACCGGCCCGAGTGCCGCGGCGCCGTGAACGCTTCTGCCCGTTGCGTTCACCCCAGGCTGTTTTCCGTTCATCCACTTTAGGAACCAGGAGGCCGCTAAACCACGACATGTTGCTGGTAGAGAAAGAAGGAGATATTAGAGAACATCCAATAGGAACGGTATTAATACCATCATCACAGCCATTGCCACGACTGGTAGTTCATTACCTGAGCACTTCCCACTGCCAAGCCATGAGCTTCATCCTCATACAATTACTTGGAGGTGGGTAAGGGTATCCCCATTCAACAGGTGAGAAACAAAGACACAGTGAGGCAAAGAAACTTGCCCAGGGCCAGGCACAGTGGCTCACTCACCTGTAATCCCAGCACTTTGGGAGGCCGAGATAGGAGGATGGCTTAAGGCCAGGAATGTGAGACCAACCTGGGAAATATAGCAAGACCTTGTCTCTATTAAAATTTTAAAAAATTAGCCTGGGCCGGGCGCCATGGATGGTGGCTCATGCCTGTAATCCCAGCACTTTGGGAGGCCCAGGTGGGTGAATCACAAGGTTAGGAGTTCAAGACCAGCCTGGCAAAGTTGGTGAAACCCTGTCTCTACTAAAAATACAAAAATTAGCCGGGTGTGGTGGCTCACGCCTGTAATCCCAGCACTTTGGGAGGCAAAGGCGGGTGGACTGCCCGGACTCATGAGTTCGAGATCAGCCTGGACAACACAGTGAAACCCCATCTCTACTAAAATACAAAAATAATTAGCCAGGCAGGGTGGTGTGGGCCTGTAATCCCAGCTACTCAGGAGGCTGAGACAGGAGAATCACTTGAACCTAGGAGGTGGAGGGTGCAGTGAGCCAAGATCATACCACTGCACTCCAGCTTGGACGACAGAGCAAGACTCCATCTCAAAAAAAAAAATAAAATTAGTCCGGCACAGTCACAGGCACCCATAATCCCAGCTACTCGGGAGGCTGAGGCAGGAGAATCACTTAAACCCAGGCTGCAGAGGTTGCAGTGAGCCAAGATCGTGCCAATGTACTCCAGCCTAAGTGACAGAGTGAGACTCCATCTCAAAAAATAAAATTAGCCTGGTGTGGAGTTTGAGACCAGCCTGGGCAACAAGGCGAAACCCCGTCTCTACTGGCGTGCACCTATAGACCTGGCCATTCAGGAGGCTAAGGTGGAAGGATTGCTCGGGCCCAGTCACTGGGGACTGCAGTGAGCCAGGATTGTACACCACTGCACTCTAGCCTGGGTAACAGCCACAGCCTGAAAAAAAAAAAAAAAAAAAAAAAGGAAGGAAAGAAGGAAGGGAGGGAGGAGTCAAGGGAATGGAAGAAAGAAAAAGAGAAAGAGGGAAGGCGAGGGGAGGGGAGGGAGAGGAGAGGAGGGAGAGGAAGGGAGGGAAGGGAAGGGAGGAAGGGAAGGGAAGAAGGGGAGGGGAGGGGAGACTGCCCAAAGATCTAGCAGCCACATAAGTGAGAGAACCAAGATTCTAAACCAGATTTGTCTGACCCCAAAGCCAATATACTTGAAAATTTCCCTAAAAAGCACTGATTTGTTGGTGGTCACAAACTCAAGTGTCCAAGTCAATGAGTGAAGCAGCTTATGGTTCAGAACTCGGGGGAAGAGTTCATACCCTGTGCATGGGGCAAGCACCACCCCACAGCAGTAGACTGTTGCCACTGGGTCCCAGTGGGGCCTGATCCAATTTTTCTCAACAGAAGCTGAAGAAAAAAATCTGGATTTTAAGCTGGGCATGGTGGCTCACACCTGTAATCCCAGCACTTTGGGAGGCTGAGGCAGGGGGATCACCTGAGGTCAGGAGTTCAAGACTAGCCTGGCCAACATAGTAAAACCCCATCTCTACTAAAAATACAAAAATTAGCCGGGCATGATGGTGGGCGCCTGTACTCCCAGCTACTCGGGAGGCTGAGGCAGAATTGCTTGAACCTGGGAGGTGGAGGTTGCAGTGAGCTGAGATCAAGCCACTGCAACCCCAGCCTGGGCAACAGAGCGAGACTCCGTCTTAAAAAAAAGAAAAATCTGGATTTTAGTGTGACATCTCCTGATTTTTAAATGTTGGCAAAGAATTCACATTTTTCAATACCGCCAAGCCAAAATAAATCATGTCTGTGGAATGAGTTCTGCCCATGAGCTGCCCATCAGTGACCTCTGTGCAAAAGGGAATCTCTTTCTACATCCTCCCTCATCACACTCACACACAATACACACTTCACCAAGCTAAATTCAACTTCTCCCTCGGGTCACAGCTAAATGCAACTTCCTCAGGGACACTTCCCAGCTCCCCCACACAGACGAGGTTTGGTCCCATTTACCCTCTATTCATTTTTTCCATAGTACTTACTGTAATTATAATTAAATCATTCCTTATTTAATATGCATCTCTGCCCTTCTCACTCTTAAGTTTGAGACGGTAGGGATTACATTAATTTTGTTCCGTACTTTATCCCCAGTGCTAAGTACTGGTCCTGGCTCAAAGTAGAGACTCAATAAATATATTAATATGTTGAAAAGATAGAATGAAAGCAAGCTCAAGGGCAATGGTATGGAGCAGCTAACATAACAGCTAACAGTGATCATCCTAAGGCTCTTCAGCTTCCTTGCTGCACTCGTCATAAGAACCTCTGCTCTTTCCCAGCACACCCTGCACAGGCCAGCCTGGGACCTCAGTGCCTGCTGTTCCCTATGTCTGGAATTAGAGCTCCTCCAGGTCACATCCCTAACGTCCCCTTATCAGTGAGGCTTTCCCTGACTACCCTATTAAAATAGCAACTCCATTTCCTGGAGCTCTCTATCTCTTTCCCCAGCTCTATGCTTTTTCTCCATAGCTCTAATCAGCAACTGCCATTCTATATATTTTTCTTACGTGTTCATTGTCTGTCTCTCCTGATTGGAATGTCAGCTCTATGAAAGAAAGGATTTTGACCTGTTGTACTTACTGCTATATCCACAACCCTTAGCAGGACCTAAATTAAGTGTTCATTGAAGCTGGGCATGGTGGCTCACACCTGCAATCCCAGCACTTTGGGAGGCAGAGGTGGGCAGATCACCTGAGGTCAGGAGTTCGAGACCAGCCTGACCAACATGGAGAAACCCCGTCTCTACTAAAAATACAAAATTAGCCAGGCATGGTGGTGCATGCCTGTAATCCCAGCTACTCGGGAGACTGAGGCGAGGGAACTGCTTGAATCCGATTGCAGTGAGCCAAGATCACACCACTGCACTCCAGCCTGGGCAATAAGAGCAAAACTCCATCTCAAAAAATAAAATAATAATAATAAATGTTCATTGAGAGGTGGATGACTGGATGGATGAATGATACTCCATGCACCTTCTCTGTGCTTTAAACTGTTCAAGATCTTTTCGTGTCTCTAATTCCATCTGATCTTCACCAAAACCTCTGAGAAACTGGTCCTGTGGCTCCCTGGGGCACAAGACTGAAAGGAAAAATACATACGAACAAAAACTGAGGTCCATGGCAGTTTTATATGGCTGGCCCAAGTTATGGAGATCATGGTAACCAAATCAGTCGCAGATCCCACATTTCCTGGAGGAAATGTCATTAACTGAGGTGGGAAGACTCCATGATGATACCTTTAATGTGACGCCTGGCTGAGCCCAGGTCAGAATATGAGGCAGAAAGCACCGTCATCCATGCATCAGGGCCACACTCCTCCATGCTCACAGAGCACCCTGAGGGGCCCCTTGTACTTGAACCTGCTGAGCTAGCAGCACTGACATTTGTACTCACTAGGGGATAGGATGGGGGAGCATCTAGCACTTGCTCCAGGTGGCCACAGAATGAGAGCTCAAGCCAGATGAGCAGCACTTGACGCAGACACCGGGACCCACAAGCAGAAGGCAGGCTGGGGAATTCTCTGCACACTCCAAAACCCCCATCCCTGAGTCACCCTCAGCCAAGTTCTGTCAGCATCCCTTCTCCTATATCCTACAGACAGCATGTCCTTCAACCTTGTTTTTTTTTTTTTTTTGAGACGGAGTTTCACTCTGCCCACCCAGGCTGGAGTACAGTGGCATGATCTCAGCTCACTGCAACCTCAGCCTCCTGGGTTCAAGTGATTCACCTGCCTCCTGCCTCTGCCTCCCGAGTAGCTGGGATTACAGGCATGCACCACCACACCCAGCTAATTTTTGTATTTTTAATAGAGACAGGGTTTCACCATGTTGGCCACGCTAGTCTCAAACTCCTGACCTCAGATGATCCACCCACCTCGGCCTCCCAAAGTGCTGGGACTACAGGCGTGAGCCCCTGCTTGCGGTCCCTTCAACCTCTTAACATCACCAACAGCACCATCTGGAAGGACAGATCAGGAATACAAGACTTTTGGTCAGGCTGGCATTTGGAAAAGGTCACCAAAGAAAGCCTGGCTCTTCAAAATACTTCATTAGAAGCATGATCTTTGGCATGAGACCAGGTTCCAAACCTCAGCGTAATTATTTGCTAGCCGCACTGCCTTGGGCAAGTTATTTAACCTCTCTGTATCAGTGTCTTCATCTGTAAAATGGAAATAATAATGGTCTCAGGAAAGAATCTAATAATGCCTGTCATGAAGTACACACCTGAAAAATTTTAGTTCTTTTCCTCACTCTACAACACTTTAAGCCCAAACCTCTGTCATCATCAAGAGATGGAAAGATGAGAAAATCATGTGCAAGAACACGCGTCTTTCCAGCCAGACAGATGCCTGGTTCTATCAGTCCCTGTGTCCTTGGCTGTCAGTCCCCAGAGCTGCTGGAGACAGAGCCCAGAGTAAGCAGGTTTCCCACACCATCCACCACCCACATTTTGCTTCAGCCTCCTCCCATTCACCAGTCCCCTTCCCTGTTCTTATCTCCCCCCGCACCCCGCCCCCACCACTGGCCCAGACCTGTTCCCAAAGGACTAGTTTCTGGCCATGTTCCCAGCCCCCTGGAAACACATCCTAGCATCTGGCTTATACCCACAGAGAAAGGGTCAGACACTATCCAGGAGAACGCATGACCCTCCCAGGAACACTCTGACCCTCCAAGGGGATAGCTTCAGAGCTGTGTAATTGTCCAATCAACTGCAACCATCCCACCCTGGGCTCCACTCCAGGTACTGCCCATCCCAGAGAACTTGCTGGCCTCCCAGCACTTCTGGCACCCCATGCCAGACAGGTATGGCAGGGAACAGGGGAGGGCACTGCTCCAAGCCACACAACTTCACTATATGGTCCCCCAACCCACTCTGTCCAGCAACCCATCACTATGAACCCTGGGAGCACAAAGCACGTCTCTCCTCCCCAGAGTCAGGCTCCCAAGCCTTTCACCTTTGACCTCCTCCTCCCCTGAGTGTTGGTCCCTTTGCTCTCTCACAGATCTGCTGCTCCCAACACCACCCGCTCCCACAGCTGAAGCCCTGTCCCATTCAGCCTGGCAGGCCCAGTCTCAGTGCCTCCCAGACCTCAAGTCCCTCCCAAACCCTGATCAGCCTGAGACCAGAGTCTGGAGCCAGCCAAGGCCAAGGCCCAGCCCTAAGGATGGCTCTGCCCACTGCCTCGCCAAGCCTTCCTGGCCACCTCCTGTCTATCCCATCCCCAAGGCCCATCTGACCCTGCCCTCCTTGGCCAAAGGAGGCTCCAGGGGATTTAAAACGACTTCAGAAAGTTCATGGCAAGAGGCACCAGCCAGGCAGGGCCCAGCAGTGCCAGCACCACCCACCAAACTGGGACGTGGGCCTCAATTCTTCAATTCTGGGCCTTTCCAGATGTAAAGGAGCTTCCCCAGCCCCTGTATTTGTCCAGTGCCCGCTGCCATCTTCCCCCTTCCCTGTCCTCATCCTCGCTCTCCCTAAAGACTGCAGAGGGCTCCCACATCACCCCTTACCATGCAACCCCCACCAGGTCCCTCCAGCTCACAGGAATAGTCTGGTAAGGGGAGGATATGGGCAAAGAGGCTCCCACGCCTGATTCCACCTCTAGCCTTTCAGTCGAGCCCCAGAGCCTGCTTTGAATAAAGTCAGCTCCCCTGCCCACCCTACAAAAGGCCTTGGGGGATATGGGGAGCCGACCCCACCCCTTTCATTCCCACGGTTTAGGGTGAGGGAAGGGAGAGGGACTCCCGCAGACAGAGGGCATCCCTCCCTCTGCCCAGGCCGGTTCCTCTCCCTTCCTCTCCCCAAAATGGAATCACATTCTCCCACAAACTCAGAGACTCACCCCACAGCCCCACAGCAAAAACCTCAGGCCAGCCCCTCCCCCAGTCCGTGCCAGGTCCCCCTCCTCCGGGCAAGCCTGGAAGTCGCCCCGTGGAGAGAGGCAGGCAGGAGGCAGGAGGCAGGCGGCAGGCGGCAGGCGGCGGGCGACGCGGGCAGTGAGCCCCGGACCTAGGAGTCCTCGATCCCAGCGCCTCCGTGACTTCCCTCTGCCAACCCCAACTGCCTCGGGCAACCCGCCAAACACTGCCGAGACGACCCGTCCCAGGCTTCGGCGCCCCCACCCACAAACTCTCGTCGGGAGCCGCGCGGGTGCGTTCCAGCCCCGGCGCCCCGGGAGCCCGGGCGGCCACTTCCCAGCCCTCGGCGCGCTCACCTGCCGGCCCGACTCCGCGCCGGCCCCGGGCCCCCGCCCCGCCGCCCCCGCGGGCTCCGGCCGGCCGGCCGGCCGTCCCGCGGTCCTTCTCCGAGCCCGCGCGTCCTGGCCGTCCCGCCCGCCGTCCGCCGTCCGCCCGGCCCTCGCCCCCTCCCGAGCTGTCCAGCGCAGCCGCCCTCTACCCCGGATCCAGAAGTCCCCTCCCCGCCGGCTCCCGGACTCCCCGCCTTAAAGGCACAAGCTCCTTTTGTCTGGGCACCCCCCTCGTCCTCCCCAGAAGCGGGGGCCGAGTCGCCCACTCCCCTTCCGAGGAGCAGCGTGGGAGCGGAGGAGGCCAAATAATGGGACCCCTCCCTCCGCGCGCCCCCTCCTCTCCTCCGGCCGCTTCCTCCCCCAGTCCTGGGAAGACAAGCGGCTACTGTTCTGGGATCAAGACCCCGGGGGGAGGGGACCTCGCAGCCCGGTCCCCTTCCCTTCACCCCGGCCGCCTCCTCCAGCATTCCCCTCCCGTCCTCACCCCGGGGGTCCCCGAGATCGCCCGCAAACCTACCCCTCGCGGTGACATCCCCCGCCCACCGAGGGTCGCCTTCCTTCCTGTCAAGGTCCCGGGGGCTGGGCCGGCGCCCCGTGCCCACTCTTCACCCCCACTTCCTCCCTGCCCCCGCCCCAACCCCCACCCAGCCATTCCCGCCCTGCCTGCCACTGCCCCAAGCCCTCCCGCGGGAACTCAGTTTAATAATTAATTAAGATCTCATTCCACAAGGCGCCAGGTGTGTGCGGCCTGCTTGCCCGCACACCACTTCTTTCCTCTTCCCCACAGCCTCTGGGGCAGCGGCCCCGAGGCGAACCTGCTGGACCCAGAGCCCAGTGGAGGGATCCAGGGAAAGGGCACTCTCCCTGCTGCCTCCCCAGCCCCCCGCCCCACAGTCTCTGGGGATCCCCTCCCCTACACCTGCCAACTTGCAGCCTCGTCCCCAGGCACCTTTTATCCGAAGGGCTGTGCTTCTCTGCTGGGGCGTGGAGGGGCTGCTGGGGTGCATTGCTAAGTGCACGAACCGAGAAATTGGGACTTTTATTTATTTTCAGCACGAAGCAGCTGCCCGAGTTACCTGGGAGATGGGAAAATCGTGTGAAAGCTGCTTAACCCTTTGAGGATTAGAATAATAGTAAAAGCAGAAAGGAGAAGGGGCTTCATTCCAAGGATGTACGTAAGTGAATCTGACTTTAGAGAGTGTGCCATTCTGGAGCTGAGAAAAAGGCAGCCTGCCTAGCTTCGTTTTGAGGCCCCATCTCCATTCTCTCAGTCAGACCTCGAGCTCCTCTTTCCAATTCAGCCCTTCCCCAGGCAGCCTGGTCCCTACCCAAGATCCCAAGACCTAGATATCTGAAGCTGCTTCCTCCTCAGGACCATCCCTCCCCGCATTCTTGTTCTTCAAGGCTCAAGTCTTGTCCACTCCAAATCCCCACTGGGATTCCTAAGTCCAGGACAGAGCTTGAGGCAAGGAAAAGAGAAAGGTTGGGAAAACCAGTTTCCAACATCTATCAGCCATGTGTACCTGCAAACTATATGCCTTGGGTATATCATCACTTACTGTCTTGAAATGAAATGGGAATAAAACCATCTGCCTTGTCTTTCTTACAGGGTTTTCAGAATCAGATAGAGAAATGTTGGTTATAATGTTTGCAAATGGGAAAGTGGTACTTTCTCGTTTTCTCAGTTGTGCAGGCCTGACCTGTAATTTGACCTTTGGGGCCTCTTTGCCTGACTTCTTCCTTCAAAATTTCCTTAAAAACTGTTTTTGCAGCTGGGGCAGTGGATCATGCCTGTAATCCCAGTACTTTGGGAGGCCGAGGCGGGCGGATCACAAGGTCAAGAGATCGAGATCATCCGGGCCAACATGGTGAAACACCGTCTCTACTAAAAATCCAAAAAATTAACCGGGCGTGGTGACGCGAGCCTGTAGTCCCAGCTACTCGGGAGGCTGAGGCAGGAGAATCGCTTGAACCTGGGAGGTGGAGGTTGCAGTGAGCTGAGATCGTGCCACTGCACTCCAGCCTGGTGACAGAAGGAGACTCCTTAAAAAAAAATTGTTTTCGCTATCAGAATTTTCTCTTCAGAATACCTGTTATCTACCACTTAGGCTTAGAATAATGTGCTCCTGTGCCACATGGGGAAAATGCAAAAGACAATTGAGATAATGAAATATGCATTAAAAATGAAACTTTATATTTTGGAATGGAAGGCCTTGTCCTTCGTTTTATTTTAAAATGAGAAAAAAAATTGGACACCATCCAAGTAAGCTGGAGAAATATGCTAGGGCTCCTTCTCTGGGCACTGTAAATCACACTGGTGGTCTCTATCCTAGTGTGTAACTAGTATGTTAGTCTGGCCTCTTGCATTCCATTTTCAGTTCCTAGAGGGCAGGGCCACCATCAAATCTATTTCTAGCACTATAGAATATCAGGAGGTTTTTTTTTTTTTTTGAGTCAAGGTCTTGCTCTGTTGCCCAGGCTCACTTCGACCTCCACCTCCCCAGCTCAAGAGTTCTCCTCTGTCAGCCTCTGGAATAGCTGGGATTACAGGTGCCCACTACTACACCTGGTTAATTTTGTTTTTGTTTTTTGAGACAGAGTCTCTCTCTGCTGACAGGTTGAAGTGCAGTGGCGAAATCTCAGCTCACTGCAACCTCTGCCTCCCAGGTTCAAGCAATGCTCCTGCCTCAGCCTCCCAAGTAGCTGAAGTACAGTGGCGCAGTCTAAGCTCACTGCAACCTCCACCTCCCTGGTTCAAGTGATTTTCCTGCCTCAGCCTCCTGAGTGGCTGGGATTTCAGGCACACGCCATCATGCCCAGCTGATTTTTGTATTTTTAGTAGAAACAGGGTTTCACCATGTTGGCCAGGATGGTCTCAAACTCTTGACCAAATGATCCACATGTCTCCGCCTCCCAAAGTGCTAGGATTACAGGCCTGAGCCACTGTGCCCAGCCAATTGGAAGGTTTTAACCCTGACAAAGAGAAGAAAAAGAACACTTTTTTTTTTTTTAATGAGACGGAGTCTCTGTTGCCAGGCTAGCATGCAGTGGTGCAATCTTGGCTCACTGCAATCTCTGCCTCCCGGGTTCAAGTGATTCCCCTGCCTCAGCCTCCCGAGTAGCTGGGACTACAGGCTCATACCACCATGCCCGGCTAATTTTTTGTGTTTTTTTTAGTAGAGATGGGGTTTCACCATGTTGGCCAGGCTGATCTTGAACTCCTGACCTCGTGATCCACCTGCCTCAGCCTCCCAAAGTGCTGGGATTATAGGCGTGAGCCACTGTGCCTAGTGAGAAGAAAAAGAGAGAGAGGCAGTCAGCAGGAACTGTCTTTATTTCTTTATTTCTCCACATCTAGCTTGATCTCAATGACTTTTTTTTTTTTTTTTTTTTTTTAGTACAGACCATAGTCACAAGAGTGATGTATTCTCAACCTCTCTTTTTCAGGAAGAGGAAACTCTTACAAGCACAATGTATTATATGTAAATGCAAGTTTCACACAGCCGTAAGTGTATCTGAACAACACTCTATAAATAAGCAGTGTTGAAAACACGCTGTAATGTAGCTAGTGGATAGGCTTGAGTGCCCTGAGCCTTCCTTGGGTTGTTTGGGTTACAGCTAAACCAGCCTCTGCCTACGCCCTTTTACAAAGCAAAGATTCCTTTTACAATGTAAATAACCATTCCCTAACTTTTCTGTCTTAAAGAGCAAATGGCTGCACATTTTATTTTCTGAAAGTAAGAAAGGCATATAAAAACAATTCACGGCCAGGTGCAGTGACTCATGCCTGTAATCCCAACACTTTGGGAGGCTGAGGCAGGAAGATCACCTGAGTCAGGAGTTTGAGACCAGCCTGGCCAACAAGGTGAAACTCTGCCTCTATTAAAAATACCAAAGTTAGCCAGGTGTAGTGACACGTGCCTGTAGTCCCAGCTACTCGGGAGGCTGACACAGGAGAATCGCTTGAACTCAGGAGGCAGAGGTTGCAGTGAGCCGAGATCGTGCCACTGCACTCCAGTCTGGGGAACAAAGTGAGACTACGTCTCAAAAAAAAAAAAATTACATTCATTCAATCTAGCAAATATGCCTTGTCCATTTCACTACCCCTAACATCGTTGCTGCTGCCACCACCACCACCACCATCACCACTCCAGAGACTCACAACCTCCTCTAGTCCCAGGGTTGGAATAGACTCTGGCCAACTCCATTTCCACCACCACCACCCCCCTTGGGAATGGAATGTTTGTCAACTCCAGGGGCATACAAAATCCCTTCCCCATTCCCTTAGATCCATTATTCATTCATCCCATAAACATTTATTGAGTGCCTACTGTGTGTTAGGCACTCTTCTCTTAATAGGTGCTGAGAATACAGTAATTGAACTCAGCAGACAGGGTTCCTAGTCTCATTTAAGCTTACCTTCTAGTGGGAGGAAACAATAAATAAATGAATATATGAGGCTGGGCGTGGCAGCTCACACCTGTAATCCCAGCACTTTGGGAGGCTGAAGCACAAGGATCACTTGAGCCCAGGAGTTTGAGACCAGCTGGGCAACATAGTGAGACCCCATCTCTAGAAAAAAATTATTTAAAAAAATTATGATACAAGATGAGCCAGGTGCAGTGTCCGTGCCTGTAACGCCAGCACTTTGGAAGGCTGAGGCAGGAGGATTGCTTGAGCTCAGGAGTTTGAGACCAGCCTGGTCAACACAGCAAGACCTCATCTTAATTAAAAATTTAAAAAATTAGCCAACTATGGTGCACCTCTGGTCCCAGCTTACTCAGGAGGCTGAGGGAGGAGCATCACTTGGAGCATCACCTGGAGGTCGAGGGTGCAGTGAGCTGTGATTGCGCCACTGCATTCCAGCCTGGATGACAGACTGAGACACTGTCTCAAAAAAAAAAAAAAGTAGATGAGAAGATGGGAAGATAGTTGATATAAGTGCTATGACGACAATTAGAATAGAACCAGGATGGATAGGAAGTGGCTGGGGGAGAAACCTAGGTCGAGCTGTCAAGAAAAGTACCTATAAGTGCTCGGCTCGGTGGCTCACGCCTGTAATCCCAGCACTTTGGGAGGCCAAGGAGGGTAAATCACAAGGTCAGGAGTTCAAGACCAGCCTGGCCAAGATGCTGAAACCCCGTCTCTACTAAAAATACAAACATTTGCCGGATGTGGTGGCACGTGCCTGTAATCCCAGCTACTCGGGAGGCTGAGACAGGAGAATCGCTTGAACCCAGCAGCAGAGGTTGCAGTGACCCCAGGTAGTGCCACTGCACTCCAGCCTGGGTGACAGAGCAAGACTCTATCTCAATAAAAATAATAATAATATAAGACAGGTACCTATAAGGAAGTTCTATTTACATGCAGACCTGAATGACAAGGAGTCAGTCAAGCAAAGAATCTGGGTAAAGAACATTCCAGTCAGAGGGAACAGCTAATGCAAAAGCCCTAAGGCAATAGCAAGCTCATTGTGCTCAAGAAACAGAAAGAAAGAGTCGGCGAGGCTGAAGCGCCTGTGTGGAAGGAAGAAAGTATAAGATGAGGTCAGAAAGGGAGGCCTGCCCTAGCTAGTGGAGAAGCTCACAGGACAGGGAAAGGAGTTTGGATTTCATTCAAAGTGTAATGAGAAGCCTTTGGAAGGTGTTAAGCTTGTAAGTGGCACGATCTGATTTATGGTTTTAGAGGATCATGGTAGCTGCTGAGTGGAGAATAAATTGTGGGATCAAGGGATGCAAGGGAAACCACTTAGAAAGCTATGATAGTGGTCCAGGTGGAAACAGTGGCTTGGACAAGGATGGTAATAGTGGGCGGGGCTGTTGAGAAGTGGAAGGACTCAGGAAATGTTTTGGAGTTGGCGTACCCTAATGACCTGCCTTAGCTCTCTCTGCATGGTTTATTCATATCATGTAATTATCAACGATCGACAAATATTTATTGAGTTCCTACCAGGTCCCAGGCACTGTGCTATGCACCATAAGTTACAGTCCAGAAGAGAAGGCACACTCCACCACCTCCTGCCCTTCTGCCATAGGAGCTCTAGTCTGAGGAAGCTACTGCCCATCCCAACCCCACCCCATTTGCAGGGCCAGAGGCACACCCCTTACCCCACCCTACCTACCCCTGCACTCTACTCCAGTGTCATCTGGTATTGATGGGGTTGGGGGAGTGTTTACGGTTGGGGAATTGATGCCATAAAAAAGAGTCCAAAGTCCTCTTGAAGGTCTCAGAGCAAAGACCAGGAGAGCCCAAAGCTTCCAGAGTGGAGAGGGAGTACAGCTAGGGCCATGAGGATGAGACACTTCTTGGTGCCAACAGCACTGATTGTCCTCTGGGTTCCCAGAGCCCAGACTTCCTCAGTCTTCACTATCCCATTCTGCGGGCACCAATTCCTTCAGCCCTACCTTAGTAAATGTGTGGGTCTCATGTGCCCTCTGGTGGCATAATCATGGCACTGCAGCCCATAGTTAGTCCCCTAGCTTTTCACTACTCAATCAGCAGTCTTTTCTGGCTCACAGCTCCAAGGGGCAGTATGGGAAATTCTGGAAATCAAGGAAGGGCTGGAACACTGGTCTCTGGGTGTTGGAGGCATGAGCTAACCCTCCATCTAGTCTTATACACAATGCCAGATTCATCGTTTATGAGTTGAATTAACCATGTTTGAGCACCTACTGTGAGCTGACCCCAGTCATCAACAAGTCCTTAGCAGACCCAAGCTCTGATGACGGGCCCCTCCCACCAAAAGCTTAGAGTCTGGAGCTGGGGGTGTGAAGAAGCCAGAGCAGTTTAGAATTCATTCTGCTGTCGGAAGCAGTGTCAGAAGCCTGAGCCTGACCCTCCTAGCATTCCTGCTGCCTAATTTCTCTTTGCTCCTGCCTGTTTTTTAAGCCTGATATTCTGGCCTTTCTATCAGTTCTATGAGCAAGTTATTCACTATCCTTTCAACAAATGTCTTTTCTGCTCACATTAGTTGGAGTCTGTTTCTGTTTTTACAACCAAGATGACTGGTATGTTGCATAATTCATCAAGCCTCTCTGGGCCTTAGTTTCCTCGTAGGTGAAAAAGGGATGATAGCAATGACTTCCATATGCAAGGCCGTTTCTATTAAACAAGTGTATTAGTTCTCTATTGCTGCATAAAAAATTACCACACATTTAGCAACTTAAAGCAACACACGTTTACTGTTTCATAGTTTCTGCCTCTCAGGAGACTGAGCATAGCTCACTAGGGTCCTCTGCTTCAAGTTCTCACAATGCTACAAGCAAGGTGTTAGCTGGGGCTTCAGTCTCATCTGTGGCTGGAATAAGGAAGGATCCAGTTCCAAGCTTATGTGGTCATGGACAAGATTCAGTTCCATACAGGCCGGGCTGTTGGACCGAGGGCCTCAGGAGCCTTTCCCCTTGGGCCTCTGCCACATGGCAGCGTGTCTTCATCCAAGCCAGCAGGAAGAGAGTCCAATAGCGAACAGAAGTCACAGTCTCTTACAGCCTCATCACAGAAGTCCCGTCTGTCACTTTCGAATGGATCAGAAGCAAGTTGCTAGGCCAGCCCACAGTCTAGGGGAGGGGATTACTTAGGGCATAAATACCAAGAGATGGGGATCATTTGTGGCCACCTCGGGTTTGCCTGCCACAATGTGGTAGCTGTTAGTCATCTTTCAAGGATTCCTCAAAATCCCACTTCCTTCTTGAAGGCTTTTTAAGTTCTTCTGCCACCCAAATGCATCAAAGTTAACCCCTCTTACAAATGATGAAACTTGAAGATGTACTGGATATTAAATGAAATTATATTTAGTTGTGTTGGGGAAGGGTAATGTTATTTTGACACTAAGAAATTCTCCCTAATTTTAACATTTATTTATTTAAACTGACAAATAAAAATGGTATGTATATATAAATTGTGTACAACACGTTTTGAAATACGTATACATTGTGAAATGGCTAAATCAAGCTAATTAACATATGCATTAATTCAATGCTTATCTTTTTTTTGGTGGTGAGAACACCTAAAATCTACTCTCTTTATTATTTATTTATTTTATTTTTAATTTTAATTTTTATTTTTTTAAAGACGGGGTTTCACCATGTTGGCCAGGCTGGTCTTGAACTCTCGACCTCAGGTGATCCGCCCACCTCGGCCTCCCAAAGTGCTGAGATTACAGGCGTGAGCCACTGCGCCCGGCCTCTAA
>CAUYLG010012582.1:0-18692 GCA_963573385.1 Cacajao melanocephalus | reverse complement strand
CCATCATAATAAAAACAAAACCATTAATTATTTTAATACCCTTTGAAAATATTTTTGTTTTTTTTCCTTTTCTTATCTTGCCGAGTTAACCAATATATTTAAATTTTTATCCTTTTTTTTTTTTTTTTTTTCGCTTTTTAGGAATGTGATGTGTGGAGGCAGTTTTTCAAAGTCTCACACACACACACACACATATTTCAACACATCTTCCTTGCCTTCTCAGGTCGTTCTAGTGAGAATCTTTGCCATAATAAGCCACTGTTACCCTGGGAATGTGCGGAGTACCCCGGAGTTTGGGGGTTTGAAAATTGTTAATCTTTGGCTTCAATTTTTTTTTTAATTAGAAATACTGGAGTCTGTTTGCTTTTTTTTTTCTAGCTTCTTATGTTTATTTCTCCATTAGAGCCCATCTTGTTGGTTGTAGTTTAAAGTAAACTTTGTTTTAAATATCTGGGGTAGTACACTGTGCCCTCTCACACACAATGTTTAAATTACTATTACCTCTTCATTTTCCAAGAAAAACTTCATATTCGTACTATCAAGTCTCTCAAAAAGTCATCTGAGGGTTTTGATTCAAAACATGTTACATTTTTAAGTTAATTTAGAAAAGTTTTTGTATTTACTATACTGAATCTTCCTAATCAAGAACTCAGCACTGTCTCTATTTGTTAAAATTTTACTTCCCTTAATAGAGTTCATAGCTTTCTCAGTAGGTCTTGCTGTGTTCCTAAATAAGTTTGTCTGTATGTCTATATTGATTTTTAATAGTATGATTTAAAAAGGCTTCTTTTACATTTTGTTTTCTACAAAGCAAATCTATTGATTTCTCTATAATTGTTTTTGAAGCCAGTCAGAAGCTGTTCATTTGAAAATATTCAGATACACCTACCTCGTTCATAGAAGAGATGAGTATCAAATGACTATAAGCAAAGGCATTTTTAAACTGCAAAGTAATATATGAATGTGACTTATACTTGTATTGTTGTTGTAAATTGTATTAACCAATTGTATGTGCCACAGCTATGCTATGCCATGCTGTGGCAATAAATTAACCTTGTAAGAAACAAAAGTTTATTGCTTGCTCCTATAAGGCCCAGCAAGAGTGGGCAGTAGTTCTCCACATGGTGACTCAAGGATTCAGGCTGCATCCATTTTGCCCCAGGTCACTGTAACACAGGAAGAGAGGGATGGAGGACACACACTTTCTCCTACTGCTTGTCCTTGAACTAAAACCCATCTTTGGTGCTCACAGTCCATTGGTTAGAATTAGTCACATGACCTGGTCTCACAGCGAGGAAGGCTGGGAAGTCTGGGGTACTCACAAGAGAGGGTAGGTACGTGAGTGCTGCTTCCACCGCAACAGCACAGTCATATAGACTGATGTATGTGGTCTGGTGCTTTCACCGAGAAGTTTCAGCCACAGAGGACAGGCCTTGCAGCTGCTGACAACGTGTGGGAAAGTGTGCTGAACCCAGACAAACTCCTGGGTTCATGGTTAATTTCCTGGATTTCTCATTCACATCTTTTGTTCTTTCTGACTCTGGGCTTCTCTATGTAAACAAAGCCTCACTCACTCAATCCTTTGGCTTAGTCATGACTTCTGATTCCTCTTGGGGCACTGGGTGGCTTCTGAGGGAGCATCTTACCAGGCTTTTCTTGGGCCCAGTGGGGAGCTCGCTGGAAGAGAGCACCTCCAGGTCCTGCGGAGAGCAAAGGAACCCAGTGTCAGGACTCAGCTCTTTTGGCTGCAAGCAACAGAAACCCACTAAAACTTGACTCACACCCCATATCCAATTGCCAGGAAACCCTGCTGATCTTTCTGGAAAGGTCCTCACCTTTGTGTAAGCACCATCAATTAACATTCAAATGATACAAGCTCCCAAGCAGCCTCCCTATTTCTCCCCATATTCCAGTTTCGAGAAAACGGCCAAAGTGATGGTTTCATTGTGGAAGTCAGATGGTGACATTCTTCTGCCGACACCCTCCAGTGGCTGCCCCGGCCTGAGTCCCCTGTTCTTCTCCTGCCTTTTTCCTCACGGCTCTGGGGCGTTCACTCACTCTGTTCCAGCCCCAGTCTTGTTGCTGTTCCTCAAACCTTCCAGGAGGGACCGTGGGCAAAAGGTGACTTCTGCTGGCCAGTGTACAGGCCCAAGGCCACCACAGCTCCCCATGGTCCCCACCCCAGGGCCTGTCTCCACCGCAGGGGACATGCAGCAGGCTGGAAACACTCCCCTCCCTTTGTCTTCTTCTTGGGAAATGTCAGTGCCTTTATCCCTATGCATCAACACCTACCCTTCTAGAACTTGGCAAGACACCTGGGAGAACTTGGAGCATATTGTAAACTCCATTGATTCCTAAGAAGGGAGGGGACAAAGGGGATTTTTTCCCTCCTATGACTGTTTGCAGGTAGATATCCCATTACATGCCTAGTGTAAGGCCTCAGCACATTTTGAAAACGGTAAGACACATATGTTGCTATAGATTCAACTGTATTCACCGATGACGTAGTGGGTCCAAATGTTGTGTCTGAGGTTCCTATATTCCTGAGTAGTCCTCCTTACAACTCTGTGAGCCAGGCCAGGTGGAAGTCTTCCTTGAACCTCAGAGGAGCTATGGGGCCTGCCATAGCCACTTGGCTGGCAGAAGGGAGAAGCCATGCTGTGAGCCCAGGTCTCTCACTTATTACCCCATGTGACGGGTGCCGGAGCTGGGGATGCCTACCCCTGAAGAAGGCAAGATTTCCCAAGCCTGGAACCCACAAGAGCAGCAGGTCTGGTGTGGGGCCCCAGGACCACCTGCATGAAGACTACCTGGAATGTTTGTGAAAATGCACCTTCCTGGGCCCCGAATTGGAATCTCAGGTGTGGAGCCAGGTGACCTGCTGTTTATCATGCTGCCAGGTGATTTTGTGCATACTGGCATTTGAGAACTTTGGGACTCTCGTGGGAGAGACTGGCTGGTTGACAAAGGATCACAATAGGAAGTGACAAATCCATGTGGATGAGGTTGCAACCCGCTCTGGGAGGAGACCCGAAGGGGTGGGGTGACTCAGGCTGATATCACAGAAGTCGACGTTGGAGTTGGGCCTCAGAGGATGAATAAGAGTTCACCGGCTAGAGGACTAGAGGAGTGTTCCAAAAAGGCGGGACACTGTGGTGAAAGGCACAATGGTGGGAAACAGCATGACCTGATGTGGAATAGAAAGTGGCTCGGTGTGGTTGAGGCAGGAGGTGAAGGGCGTGGATGTTTAGGGGATAGTGTAGGCTGGCTGGGGAAATTCAAACCAAAGAGGCAGAGGCCAGACTGTGCATGTCCAAACAGCATACCCTCAGGTGGTACAGGCTCTCAAGCTGTCCTGGGGCTCTGGAGGCACAGAGGAGGTTGGATAGGTTGGAAAGAACCCACCAGAGTGGAGCTGAGAGCAAAGGCCATCATCACGTTGAGGGCAAGGCTAGTGCAGGCCTGATGGGAGGTTCTCTGCATAGAGAGATAGGGCAGGGTTCGAGGGAAATCGGGAGACAGAAGCCAGGGGGCTCAGAGAGGACAGGCTATGAGGAGTCAACATCTCTGGCTGGGGCAACTGAAAACTGTGATGCTGTTACCCTGGCCAGAGACAGCTCGGGGGAACTTGGGAGAGAGATCAGCTAAAGATAATCAGAGAATCCTACTTTGGGAGGAAATCCCAGGAGGAAGCTGGGCATGCCAATGGGGAACAAAGAGGTAGCCAGGAGGCCTTTGCTGAGCACCTGCTCTGTGCCCAGGCTGCGGCTCGCTGGCTGTGAGTACTCTTGAAATCTGAGGAACCCAACTGTGTGGGAGGGAAGAGGAGGACTCACGCCTGTGATGAGCAAGGGATGGTCTCTGAAGGAATCCCTCTGCCATCTTTGATGCTGATGAAATGTTGGTGTGAAGGGCCCTGCATGCCTTCCAGGTGCCGAGGCTCACACAGACCATGGGGTCCCAGCAACCTGGAGCAGCTGTCGTAGGTGCCCCCTTCGCACATGCCCCTGTAGTGTCAGGAGACATTCTCTTCGTGCTGCTGCTCTTCCGGAGTGGAGTCTGTGGACCTTGAAGTGGGCCAGGAAGCCATAGAAAGGGAGTCAGGCCATTGAAATGTCTATTCCCTCCTGTTTATCTTGTAAAGTGCTGGGAAGGCTCTCACTGGCCTTCAGTTCTTGGTGACAGGGTGAGTGAGGAAGGGGAGGGCCAGCACCTTCCAGGCAGCAGATGAGTAAGATGCCAGAGCCACGGCCCTGCCAGGCTGAGCGGCCATCCAGCTTCATCCCCAGAGCTTGTTGGTGACTGGGGCTCTCAGAGCTGAGCTGGCCTGTGGGACTGTGGGCAAAAGGTCTGGGGAGCCCTTTGGAGGTCCCCACTCAATCTGCTCACCAGAGATGTAGTAGAGATCCCTGCCTTCTCTGGAGGTGGGCGAAGGTCCCTTCATTCAAAAGTGATCTTCCTAGGCCAGGCAGGGTCTGAGGGCCTCATGACGCTGGCCACTCCACCGTACACCTCCCACACTGGGTGCTCACCCTGTCCATATGCCGCCAACCACAGAGAGACCCCCACCCATGCCCGGCCAGCAGACCAAAGGCTCTGCAGCCTCCTCTTTGGACCTGTGGACAGGCTCTGCCCCTAAAACTGAAGTTGAATTCATAATGCTCAGTATTTTAGAACTTGCCCTGATTGTTTGGAAATAGAGTCATTGAAGGTATAATTAGTTAAATTAGGAAAAGGCCATATGGGAATCAAGCAGGCCTCTAATCCAGTAAGACTGGTGAGCTTATAAAGATGAGAAACTTGGATACAGACATGCACACAGGGAGAACGCCATGTGAAGATGAACGCAGGGGTCTACCAGCAAGGAACACCAAAGACAGCCAGCAACCCGCCAGGAGAGAGACTGGTTGGGGACAGATTCTCTCTCATGGCACCCAGAAGGAACCGTCCCTGCTGACCCTGATCTCAGACTTCCAGCTTCCAGAACCATGGGATGATACCCATCCATTGTTTAAGCCACCCAGTCTGTGGTATTTGTTCTGGCAGCCCAAAAAAACTAAAGCAAGCTCCATTATGCACGACACAAGCTGAACTGTCGAAGAGCCCTGAGCCTCCAGGAGGCAAGAAGGGAGATTCTTGTTGATCTGCCGAGAAGGGTGAGGCTGCTGCCTTTTGTGATAGGAACATGCCAGGGGACCTGTTTGGAGGCCGCCACAAGAATGCAGGCAACAGAGAGGCTGGTGTTTGGATTGGCCGGTGGCAAGGAGGATCAGGAGAAATGGGTGGACTGAGAAGAATGCTCAGCCTCGCTAATCACCAGGAAACACAAACCAAAACCACAAAGCAGTAGCATCTCACACCTGTCAAGATGGCTATTACCAAAGCCTGAAAGACACGTGTTGACAAGGGTATGGAGAATTTAGAACCCTCACACACTGGATAGGAATGCAAAATGGGGCAGCCACTCTGGAAAACAGTATGGAGATTCCTCAAAAAAAAAAAAAAATGGAACTATTACATGATCCAACAATCCCACTACTGGGTATTTATTCTAAAGAACTGGAGTCAGGATCTTGACGAGACGTCTGCACTCCTGTGCCATTGCAGCATGAGTCCCAGCAGCCAAGGTGTGAAAATGACCTAAGTGTCTTCAAAGAATGAATGGATAAAGAAAATGTGGTATAGACACATGAGGGAATATTACTCAGCCTTGAAAACATTGAACATCCTGCTGTCTGCAACAACATAAATGAGCCTGGAAGACATTGTGCTAAGTGAAATGGACAAGTCACAGAAGGACAAATAGTTCATGATTTTATATCTGAGATACTGAAAATAGAACAGAAGCAGAGAGTAGAATGGTGATTACTGGGGGCGGGAGCAGGGGACAATGGGGATTTGCTGATCAATAACAAAGAGTTTCAGTAAAGCAAGATGACTCAGTTCTAGAGATCTGTTGAACAACATTATCTGTATGATCCACATATTGTATTATAAGCTTTTTTCTTCTTTTTTTGAGACAGAGTCTTGCTCTGTCAACCAGGCTGGAGTACAGTGGAGCACTCTTGGCTCACTGCAACCTCCGCCTCCTGGCTCAAGTGATTCTCCTGCCTCAGCCTCCCAACACAGGAATGCACGTCATCATGCCTGACTAATTTTTGTATTTTTGGAAGAGAAGGAGTTTCACCATATTGTCCAGGCTAGTCTCTATCTCAAGCAATCTGCCTGCCTCAGCCTCCCCAAGTGTTTGGATTACAGGCGTGAACCACCTCACTTGGCCTATACCCAGTATTTTAAGAGTGTAGGTCACATGTTTATTATTCTTATTGCAATAAAATACATTTATAAGAAGATCTTTGTAGAGGAACTAACTTTGGCTAAACCATGGAGGAAGCCAGATGGATGAGCCATCTATGGAGAGGGGAAAATTCTGGAGGCAGATTAGGTTGGAAGGGGAAGATCAAGAGTTAAGCTTCTGGCTACACTGAGTTTGAGGCACCAGTGAGATAGTAAAGAATGTAAATCCAGCGGGCAGTTAGTGAGATCAGACCGGAAGGTCCGAGGAGAAGTCTAGGGCAGATATATCATGAGGGGTCATCAGAGGACAGGGATAGTCACAGCCATGGAGCAGCTGGGAAGGGTCAGGAAACTGCTGATGGACAGAGCCCAGAGCAGGGGATGAGGAGAACCAGGGTCAAGCCTGAAGGGATGCCGGCATTGGCCGGAGGGGTAGAGAGGCCCAGACCAGTAAAGGAGACCAGGGCAGAGTAGTGGCCAGAGGGGTGGGAGGAAAACCAGGCAGAGGCTGGGCTGCTGAGTGTTTCAGAGAGACCAGAGGGTGGACTGTGTAGAATTGTGTCAAGAGGTTGAGTTGGCTGAAAGTGTAAATGTGCCAGGAGGAGTTACTGGTTCTAGCCACTGGTGACATGAGTAAGAGTGACATTGATGGAGGGGTGGAGGCAGGGTCTGGGGAAGTGGGCTGAGGTGTTGGAGGGACAAGAGGGCCTGAGATGTAGAAGGTGGGCACGTCACTCCAGTAGACCACTGGTTTTGCTTCAACTTTTCCTGCCCAGATCGGTAAACATTCAACAGTTACTCCACAACATGAATGGGACACACATTTCTCGATTCCTGTGTTGGCCCAGGAGTCACCACTATTCCCTGTTTTAGGGACCTTCCAGACCAGTGGGGAAATCCAGAAATGGAGACAGATGATTACAGTACTAGGGAAGGAGTGAGGAAGAAGTAGAGAGGCTGACCACATTAACCTTGGATGGTGTGTAAGGAACTCTTATTCTTATCAGTGAATAAGGGTTTTTAAGGCAGAGAAGGAGAAACAAGAGCCAAAGAGGTGGCTCAGTATCCGTTCTTCTCTGAGGAGCCCCAGCAAGTTATGGGAAACTCTGTGGCTTAATTATTTATATTAAAGGCTATGACAAAGCTTGCAATAAACATAAGCATTTACACTTTTAACTCAGCATTTCCCAAATTTGATTAAGACTCTTTCTTTAGGACACATTTGGGGAAGTCTGGGGGCATGTGGGAAGAAGTCATTGCAGGCTTTACACCCTCTAGAAAGGTCACTGTAGTGGCAGTGCCTAGGCCAGATGGGAGGAGTGGGAGATGAAGAGTGCAGAGCTGGATATGGCAAGATTGACATAGACTAGTGTCTGGGCAGAGCAGGGGCAGACTCCCGAGAATTTAGGAGAAAGAATCACTAGAACTAGGTGACCTGACCCAGGAGTGTGTGTATGCGCACACACATGCATGTTTGTGCATGTGTGTGTGGTGTTGGAGATGGAGGTGGAGACGGTGGTGAAGACTGTGGAGGTGATGGAGGTGGAAGTGGTGGAGGAGGTGGAGGTGGTACTGGTACTGGAGGTGGTATTTCACTACCACTGAGGTGGCGATGGAAGCTAGAGGTGACAGTGATGGTAATGGTGGTGGAAGTGAGGCTAGAGGTGAAGATAAGGTAGTGGAGGTGATTGTGTTTATGTTGGCAGTGGTAGAGGTGGAGGTAAAAGTAGTGTAGGTGGAGATGGTGGTGGTAGAAATAGAGGTGAAGGTGGAGGTGGGTTGGTACTCCTTCCTGCAAGAGCATGACCCAGCTACACCACTGGATCTTATGTTTTGGAATTTTCTGGTAGTGGTGGTGGAAGTTGTGATGGAGGTGGTGGAGGTGGACATGGAAGCGAAGGTCATGGTTGGTGGTGGAGGTGGAGGTGGAGATGATGATGGTGTTTATATTGATGGTGGTGGTGGCAGAGGTAAAGGAGGTAAAAGTGGTGATCGTGGTGGAGGTGACGGCAGTGGGCGTGGCGGTGGTTGAAATGGAGGTAAAGGTGGAAGTGGAGGTCGTGGTGCTGGTGGAGGTGGAGGTTGAGGTCATGGAGGTGGGGTAGAAGTAATGGTAGAGATGGTGGTAGAGGAGGTGGTGGTGATGAGTGTGGTACATAGTAGAAATTTCTGACTCATGTCTGCATGGATTCATCATGATAGAGAACGTAGAAGGATGGTAGGTTTGAGGCCAGGATGGATGTTAAAACATAGCTCATTTTAGACATACTGAGTTTGATCTACACAACAGACCCAGGGTTTCCTGAGGAACTACCATGTAGGAGCTGAGGCTCAGGGGAGGGCTTTGGGCTGGAGACACAGACTTGGGAGTCAACAGCCACAGAAATGGATGGAACCCCAGGAAAAGTGAGCAGAAAGAAAGAAAGGTTGATGTTGGGCCCAGAGTATGGTCTGCTCTTTAAGCTCTAGTAGGAAGGGACAGTTGTGCCTCTGAAGTGTTAAATCTATCAGAAAATTCCTAAGCATAAGATCCAGTGGTGCAGTTGGTCATGCTCTTGCAGAAAGGAGTGCCAACCCAATGCCACCTGAACCAGGATGAGGCTGCTGTGGCCTGCCCACTGCTATTCTTCACCATCGTCATCATTACCTCCTCCACAACCACCATGACCACAAGCTCTACCATCTCCACCATTGCCGCCAGCTCCACATTCACCCCCACCTGCCCTGTTGTCATGGGCCTAAGGGATTAGGTGCATGCTTTCGACCCACTTGCTCATAAGCAGCCACTTGGTGAAGAGGGATGTGTGTATCATTTGGGAGTGGCAGACCCTGCATCTGGTAACCCTTGGCTGATCTTGGGTTGACACTTAAGAGGGCTGGGCTTGTCTCTGCAGATGGCTGTGTTGCTCACATGATAACTGGACCTGGGTTCAGATTGCATGGGTTCCCTTCCTCAGAGCCCTTCAGGCTGCACTGCCCTCAGCAGTGTCTTAGTGGCTCTGCCCCCTTGGGTTGTTAGACAAATGTCCCAGCACTCGAGTGGAGCCAAAGACCACAGCTGCAGCAGGGCACCTGGCACCTATTTGGCCTCTTTGAGCTTTGATAAATTAAGTGTCCATGCCGCACCATCAGGAGGGAAGGCTGGGGGTGTTGGGGGCAGGGTTCTTGCGTCTGGGTTTGCATGCGGCTTGTGAGTGGCTTGTGATGTACTTGGAGAGATGATAGGAAACAAGCCAGCAGGCACACAGGCATTACAGCCATTGCGCTGAGGCTTTACCTGTAGAAGGCAGAGTCTGTAAGCTAAAGCGGCTGTGCTTGCCTCTAACTTGTGTGTACGATGTTCAGGCTTCAGAAGAGCCAAACATCTGGAAAATCCCTAGTAGGAAGGTAGAGGTGAGTCCCGGGTTGTGACTTACGTCATCCTATGGTAACAGAGAAAAGGCAAGAGCTTCGAGTGGTGCCTATGGGGTGGCGGGAGCTAGTGTGTCGAAGCTGCTGCCAGCTCTGTCTCGGTCTCCACTAGAGAAAGGACCTTCCCCAGACACCCCATTCAGAACCCCCTGTTCCAGATGAGTAGATACTCAGGCCGACTTGGACCCCTTCCTTTCCTCCCTGAGATGCACCCTCCACCGTCATCTTTCACAATGGAGCTGCTGATTTGTCAAAGGGAAGGAGAGATGGTTGTTTGGTATTTATGTAGAGAACAAAAACTGGCCAACGAAACCTTTTAGTTTGCATGAGTGGCGTCCTCCTGGCCTTGCTGGTGCCAGTGGGGTTTTGCCTGCTGAGGTTCTGTGCCTGCAGCGCTCGAAGGAGCAGGCAAAACTTTGCCAGACTCCATCCCTGCCACACCCTGTAGGCCACAGCCAGACCGGAGGATGCTCTCTCCAGGCTCTGACGTCACTCGCCCCCGATGTCCAGCTCCCAGGCAGCTTGAGAATGTGCGCAAGCCTGCATGTCGGGCCTGAAGCCCAGGGAAGCGGGTGGGGTCCCAACCAGGCCACATCCTGGTCTCCCCTGAGGCCAAGGTGCCCACCCGGCCAGGTCTAGCCTTGCTCCATCTGAGGGCTGTGTGGGAGGAGCTGGAGTGGGCATGGCTGTGTGGGCCAGGGAATTTCTGGAATGGCCTCCAGAAACTCCTGCATGGACAGACCTGACCCTCTTTGGCAAATGGAAGCAAGACGACCTTGTAGCAGAGAACAGGGCCCTGCTTAGTTTCTGCTGGGAGCCTCTTCCAGCTGTGGCCTTTATTTAATTTTTTAAAAGGGAAATGAAGGTGAAATGGTTTTAACAGAGCCGTTTCTACTTAAATGGATTTCCACCTCCCTCCCTCCCTGGGCAGCGTTTCCTGCAGCCAGCCTCATATATGAATCTCGGTGGAGTGTTTGGTTGACTGCATTGTACTGGGAAGCTCTGGATACTAGAGTTTATGGTGTGATCATTTTGGGGTTCCTGGGCCCTGCCTGTCCCCCCTGGCTGGCCAGTGACCCTCATTGCCTGGCTGAAGGAACAGAAGCCTCACTGTCAAGACAGTCCTGGGTTCCTGTACTGATTCAGCTCTGGAGCCTGGGCCAGGGAGCCTCGCTTGGTCTGTTTATTCATCTCTAAATCAGGGATGAGCATGCTTATCTGGGAGGTTGGTGTGCTCATAAATTAAATGCCATTGTGTAGGTACAGCTCTGGCAGGCCCCAGGCACCTCGTGCACTTTATGATGCTGGCCTTGGCATGGAAGGGGCTCAGAGCTGCCTGAAGCCTGAGATTCCCTCAGAGGGGTTATTCATGGTTTAATAGCTGCCTATCAGGAAGCTGCTCCTACAATGGTCTTTTATCATTCTCCCTCCATCCCGCCAGCCAGGCCTGTTCATAACCTCAGAGGACTCCTCTGCAGTGACTCACCCACCATGCTGCTCTCCCCAGCAGACCTCATCCTCACGCTACCTGCCTCACCTGCTGGTATCTTGGCCTGGGCTCACCTGGTGGCCTGGCTGTCACCTTGGCTGGCCCTGCCCAGCTGTCTGCTGGTGCTGTCAGCCCAGGCACAGTAGGACTCTGCCAGCTGGAGAGGCAAATAGATGCCAAAGAGAGCTAGGGGAAACTGGGTTCCAGCATGAGGCCTAGCTTGGTGACTGGGTCACTATCTAGATGAACACATCAGCCCAGACCACAGTGGGCAGCTCAGGGAAGGGCTGGCATAAACTTGAAATGAAATGACATCTCAGGCACTTTCCTGGGTGGCAGAGCCACTGGGATGTTCCTTCAGGCAAAAGGGCACCAGGCAGTGGTCAGGGAATGGGATTTGAGGCCAGGTCTACTGAGGCCTCCTGGGAGAACACGCAGGTGATGCTGAAGTCCCCATGGCCCCCACCCCTCCAACAATCTGTGAGGTCCCTAGCAGACTGCATGGAGAAAGGCTGTCAGTGAGGCCTCCCCTGTCTGCAGAGTGCAGGGCGGTGTGCCGAGACAGCTGCAGAGAGAAGGGCTCTGTAGAGATCTTGCAGGAGCCTGTCCGCCTAGCTAAGCACCACTTGGCCAGGCTGTGTGGCACTCATTTCAGGTGGGAAATTATGTCTGGTGTCTCCCCTTCCCTTTACACCATCCCTTCCAGCCTTGAGGTTTCAGCCCAGAGATCCCCCAAGGGTTTTCCTCTTTGCTACTGCAAAATGCTCTGAGAAAGGCAGCAAGAAAAGCCCCTGCCTGGTAGAAGGGAGGTGACAGGAATATGGAGGAATCCGAATTTTAGGCCTTGTCTTTTCTGTAAAACACTTAGCTTCCCTCCCTGCACAAGACACAGGGCCTGTCCCAGGGAAAGGTTTCCCTGGCATCTGCCCCCGGGGTCAGGGGCTGGGGAGTGTTCTCTGAGCCTACCTTGGCACACCTCAGTGCCAGCTGCTGGCAGTTCCCACGGCCACAGCTGTTCAGCTTCTTCCATCTCTGTGTCTTCCTGATTCTTTAAAGAATCATGTACCAGGTGCAGTGGCTCACGCCTGTAATCCCAGGACTTTGGGAGGCTGAGGCAAGCAGATCACAAGGTCAAGAGTTCGAGACCAGCCTGGCCAAAATGGTGAATCCCTGTCTCTCCTAAAAATACAAAAATTAGCTGGGTGAGGTGGTGGGTGCCTGTAACCCCAGCTACTCAGGAGGCTGAGGCAGGAGAATTGCTTGAACCTAGGAGTTGGAGGTTACAGTGAGCCAAGACTGCACCACTGCACTCCAGCCTGGGCGACAGAGCAAGACTCTGACTCAAAAAAAAAAAAAATCATGTTTAAATATTCAGGTGAATTTAAATTGATATTATCTCAGGAACTTCAGATGCCTCTTGAGAGGATTTGAGGGGTGCTGCAAAAATGAAATCTAGGACCTGCCACCCTGGGAACCATAGAAGCAGCCCCTGGGACAGACCCCTCCTGGCAGGCCCAGGCGATGGGGATGGTGGGGGCAGCAGGGTCTGTTTTCCTTGCATTCTTTGTCTTATCAGAAAAATGTGGAAGAAAGGAAACTAATATTTGCCAGGCACCTACTCGACACGTGATTGGCCCACGTAAAGTCTTTCAGTGTCCCTCCCAGCAGGTAGAATAACCACGACCAACAACAACTGGCAAGAATGCTGTGAGCAAAGCCCTGTTTTCAGCCCTGCGTGAAATCAGTTGGTTGCTCCTCTGAACAACCCCACTGCAGGGTCTTCAGTGCTCCTCACTTTACAGAGAGGGAATAGAGGCACAGGAGCATTAGGTGACACAGTGTGACACAGCAGAGGTGGTGGCAGTGCTAGAATTTGGCCCCAGGCCATCTGGCTCTGTCTAAGCTGTCAACCCCTTCATGGCTTCCTCACCAAATGGCTGAGCCAAGAATTGAACCAGACCTTTCTGAAGTTCCCAATTCTGTCACGCCACCACTCAGGAACAGGGAGCATTGTCCTTCTATTGTCCCCCCAGCCTCTGCTGGAGGAGTGACAGGTCAGAGCATCAGGTTCTGGGGGCAAGAATGAATGGCAGGTGGAAAGGGGCAGGAGGAGGAAGCAGGACTTAGGAAGGAGGAGCAGGACTAGAAGGATCAGTTGCCCGGATGCTGAGAAATGGGCTGGGCGAGGCAGGCACAGGTCACCCATCAGCTTCCCATACCGCAAGCATGGGCCAGAGGCCACTGGGCTTTTCCATGACGCTGCAGTCATCAGGCGGCTCTGTCTCCCCTCTTCTTCCCTATCTACCCTCCCTTGACTGTCAGTGTGAGTGCTTGTCGAGGCGCCCGTCTCCTGACCGGCCCAGGGGACACAAGGCCTGGTTCTATCTCACACGCTGGCGCAGAGCCCAGCAATCAGTAAATGTTTGTTGAAAGAATTAGTGAAACTTGGAGTGTTTACCCGACAGAGGCCACTGACCCCTGGTTAGAGGCCCATCAATCTGACCTTCTGTCTTCGAGTGGAGACCTGGTTAATCCTTCTCAGGAGACCCAGTGGCCCTTGGCACTGAATCCCTGGCTTCTCAACTGTTAGTGACAGGGCTGGCCTGGCCTATGGCCCCTGGCCCTGGGAGCAGAAGGCCGAGGAGCCAGGGCTGCTTTCCTGTCGCTGTCTCAGCTGCTCCCGCTGGCCTTCTGGTCAGGCTGGTGTCTCCTTGGCCGGCTCCCTGCTTCCCAGCTCATGCCTCCAGCCTTCTGGGCTCTAGGATCAGATGTGGCTGCCCACCTTGGACACGGTTGACTGGAGGGAAAGAGGTGCCATGCACCCCAGGAGAAGAGCTGGCTGGATGTGATACTCAAAGAGTGGACCACAGATCCCTGCCTGTCCACTGTTTGTTACTAAGCTGGGAAGTTGCAAGAACCGATGCTGAGAGCAAAAGTCTAGAAACATTTTTGCACTTTGACATTGACGCAGTGCCCAAAAAGGGATCTGTAGACTTGACTTCCTGAGCCCCTTGGGCAGAGATCAGTTCAGGAAGGACCTTCACTTCAGATGGCAGGGCCGGCACTGGGTTAGAAGAGGAGCCCTCAGAAATGCATTTTCCCTGAAGGTCTCTTCTGCCGCTTCCTCGCTGAAATCCCATTGAAATCTGAGTGCATATTGAGGCCGTTCTAGGTTCTTTTTCTAGCCCTATCACCTGCTAACCATGTGACACTGAGTGAGTTCCTGAGTGCTTTGGTTTCCCAACTCCTGGCTGTCATGCGAGTTAATTGAATTAACACAGAGCCAGGCCTAGACCATAGTAAGCTCTGTACCTGCCGCGTCTGTTCTTGTCATTGAGGAGCATGTCTAGCTCTGTCCCAGGCACTCAGAGGCACAAACAGCGCTTGAGACACAAGCCCTCATGTTCCTTTGGGAAGTAGGATAGGTATGCACTGGGACAGCATGGCGGGGCAGGACCCAGCAGAGGAGGTGCTGCAGTATGATGTTTGGTTCAGGAGCCACCATCATTCTGCGAGACTCCTGGGAGAGGCCGAGGTAGGGAGATGGGCCTTGGAGATGGAGCAAGTTGGGAGTATGCAACACAGTATTGAAACTGGAGTAAATGCAGTTTTTGAAGGTGATGAGAGGGAATTGGCTTCTATAAAGGAGGCTTGAAAAATATCAGATAGGGCCCAACTATGGAATTACAAATGCCAGGACTTGAGATCTCATAAGCAATGGGGTCGGGTGGGTGGCATGAAGGGTTTCAGTGATGTGAGCACAGTGGCGATTGGGCAAATCATTAGCAGGTGGGTTAGTGCCCAGCACATTGTACCGGAATGAGTGAGTGAATGAATGAATGAATGAACTGATGCATTCATCAGACCTCTTTGGATTGTGAGTAAAATAATCCGTACTCAAACTGGTTTAAGTAAAAATAAAGTTGGGGGATTTATTGGCCCCCATTACTGAAAAGTGTAGAGATAAATGGATTTAGGGGCTCAAATGATGTCATTGAGACCTTCTCCCTCACAGCTGGAGAGCGTCACATTTCCAGTAACTGCAAAGTCATAAAATTTGGTCTTTTGGGCCTGGCTTGGGTCATGTTCCCAGGGAAGTGGAATGGATTGCTTGGATATACCTGAGCCGCCTTCCTGCTGTCAAGAAGCTGGGGATAGGGTCATCTTGGGCTAAGACAGATAGAGAGTGGAGGAAGATGAGTTGTCCATGGGGAAACCAGGAGCTATTGACAGAGAGGGGAGGAGGTGCCTTGGGCAGGTGTGGACACCAGCTCTGCATTGCAATGGGTGTGCAGCTGGAGGTGCCTTGGGCAGGTGTGAACACCAGCTCTGCATTGCAATGGGTGTGCAGCTGGAGGTGCCTTGGGCAGGTGTGGACACGAACTCTGCATTGCAGTGGGTGTGCAGCTGGAGGTGCCTTGGGCAGGTGTGGACAGCAGCTCTGCATTGCAATGGGTGTGCAGCTGGAGGTGCCTTGGGCAGGTGTGGACACCAGCTCTGCATTGCAATGGGTGTGCAGCTGGAGGCCACAAGGCCAGAGAGGTGCTGAAGGCTTGGATGAGTGTGGAGCCGGGAATGACACCTTACTGAGCCACCAGGACTTCCCTGTCTAGTTTTCTCATAAAAGGCCACAAGGCTTGAGATCAGACTGACCCAGGTGTCGGGGCTGAGCCTCAGGGTATCTTCTTGGTGGCAGGCCTTCGAGAGGGATTGGAGAAGCCTCGAGAATAAATGTATTTGTCTCATTGAGTGTTCCCCAGAGGGAAAAGGCAATGGACTAACAGCTCCATTTTCGTCCTGCTCCATGAGAGACGCACACCGCCAAGTGAGTGCCAAAGGGACAGCTAGAGTAAGAGTACCGGGGTCGGGGCAAGGTCAGAGACATCCTGTTGGCATCTTCAGAGTACCGAAGGTATGTAAGAGCTGTGAGACTGAATGGGATCACCTGAAAAGGAGATGAGGAGGAGGGACCCAGGGCCAAGGCTGCACGCTGCAGTGTTGAACATTGGTCAGACAGAGTGAGGCATGGGGAGGAAGTGCAGCTGGAGGAAGCTGAGTCGGTAGGAGGCCTAGGAAGTCGGGAGAAGGTGTTAAAACAAAAGGAGGAGTGGACGACGGTGACCAACACCAATAGGGAGAAGAAAGTGTCTACTGGATTTGTGAACAAAGAACCATTGGTGGCCCTAACAAGGGAGCTTCCGTGGAGCTAGGGGACAATAGTCAGGCTGGAGAGAGTTGAAGAGTTGTGGACTGTGGAGGTGGGGAAATGGAGGCAGCACGTGTAGACAGCCATTTGGGGACCTTTTGCTGTGAGGAAAGGCAGAGAATGAGACAGGAGAAATGAAGCGGAGGGGATGGTTTCTTCAGGTGGACAGTGCTGGAGTCTGCACGTCTGGGGCTGATCCAGTGTCCAGGCTGAAGGCCATGGTAAGGGAAGGAAAGGGCAAAAGGCAAGGTGAGGGCTGCAGGGGGCGGGGGAAGCAGGTCATAGCTCCCAGGACTTGGACGTGCTTCATGGGATGCAGGAAGTGAAGGGAGGTCCCCTCCCATGGCTTTAGTGTTTCACGCAGGAACTAGGAGGCGAGGGCAGCCCTAAAGGTGGACTGGGGGTGGGAGACAGCATGCAATGGCCTCAGAGAGCAGAACAATCAATCCAAGGAAGGGATTCAGGACCCCGAGCAGCGCTGAGAGCCCCTGAGTTGTGTTCTAATGGGTGGAGGTGGAACCAGTTGTCCTGGTTGGGAAATTTCCTCTGGCAACAACAGCTATGTGGAGAAGGCAAATGGCTGGGTCCGTTCAAGATTGGAATTCAGTCATGGGCAGGGAGGGAAGGGTTACCATGATAGTGCCAGGATGGGCAGGGAGGGAAGGGTTACCATGATAGAGGAGGGTGTGAAGAAGGGGGAAGGAGAAGGTGCTGAGGCTGGGGATGGGAGGACTGGGGAGAGAGTGGATTGCCATCGTGAGGACGCTGAGTGGGTGAGCTAGGAGGACCCTATGTGGCAGCCACAGAGGGGATGCTGGAGATGTAGACCTCAGATGTGGGGCAGCTATTGGCAACAACAGCAGGGTGAGACCGTGGGAGTGTCGGGGGCAGGGAGAAGGAGACAGCTCAGGCGCTAGGGAGGTCAGGACCTGGCTGGCCATTGAGAGAGAAAATCTGCCATGTGGAGACGAAGCCAGTGAGCAGGTGCTCAAGTCCGTCCTCAGATGAGGGTTGATGGATCACAGCAGCGAGGAGAGGAAGACAGTGGGCAGGAGGAAGAAAGAGGTGTAGAAGCAGGTGTGAGACACTCCCACTTTCCAACCTCGCCCCAACTTTCTTACACCTGTACCCCTTCCCCCTCCCCAAGAGGGGAGGGGGAAGTGGGGTCCTCAGGGGAGGGGGCAGCCAGGTCCCACACAAGGAAGATTAGAGAAGAGGCTGGGGAGAAAGGAAAGTTCCAGAGAACCTGGTGACAGGTTTGGGGTGGGGAGGGAATGAATGGGGAGTCAGGTCACATTAAGGAACAAATGAATGAGCTGCCAGTGAATGAACCACAGCAGTGCCACGCTGGTTAACTGGGAAGAGGAAATGTCAGTGCTGCCACGCTATACACATTCCACACCATTGTTCATTGTTGCTGTGCCGGTGTGAGCAGGGAGGTGGGTGGATGGGTCATGTGTGTGTGTGCGTGTGTGTGTGTGGGTGTCGTGATGTGCCTTACCAGTACACATTTCAGTTCTTGGTAATCCTGTTTTGAGTCTCACAGAATCTGTTTCCTCAAGCTGCTTGTATCCTTATTTATGTAAGTGACTAATTCTTTCATGGGTAGAGCCAAGCTTTCTGTCTCAGTTACATAGAGATACCGAGACAAATTACTCATGAACATTCCAGGAGAGATGAGTATCCACAAATTATTGATACAGTTTCTTTTTTATTTTTATTTTTTTATTGCATTTTAGGTTTCGGGGTACATGCAAGATTGTTGCATAGGTACACACATGGCAGTGTGATTTGCTACCTTCCTCCCCATCACCTATATCTGGCATTTCTCCCCATGCTATCTCTCCCCAACTCCCCACCCTCCGCTGTCCCTCCCCTGTTTCCCCCCGACAAATCCCAGTGTGTGATGCTCCCCTCCCTGTGTCCATGTGTTCTCATTGTTCAACACCTACCTATGAGTGAGAACATGCGGTGTTTGATTTTCTGTTCTTGTGTGAGTTTGCTGAGGATGATGGTTTCCAGGTTCATCCATGTCCCTACAAAGGACACGAACTCATCGTTTCTTATGGCTGCATAGTATTCCATGGTGTATACGTGCTACATTTTCCCTGTCCAGTCTATCATCGATGGGCATTTGGGTTGGCTCCAGGTCTTTGCTATTGTAAACAGTGCTGCAATGAACATTCGTGTGCATGTGTCCTTATAGTAGAATGATTTATAATCCTTTGGATATATACCCAGTAATGGGATTGCTGGGTCAAATGGAATTTCTATTTCTAGGTCCTTGAG
>CAUYLG010012581.1:0-20617 GCA_963573385.1 Cacajao melanocephalus | reverse complement strand
GGGCAGTAGAACAAGAATCCTGTTCTCTCTCCCTCTTTTTCTTCCTCTTTCTTTCTCTCGTACATTCTTTTTTTTTCTTTCTTTCACTCTCACTTTCTTTCCTCTCTTTTCCTTTCTTTCAAAAAATAAAAAAAAATAAATTAAAAAAAAAATTAAAAAAAAAAAAAGAAAGAAAGAGGACAATGGCCACACTGCCTTATGCCACACTGTAACTCAGCATAATGCCTGCAGACAGCAGAGATGTGATAAACAGTTCCTGAATGAATTGTGCCTATTTTTTTAAAAAGATGGAGTCTTGCTATGTTGCCCAGGATGGTCTTGAACTCCTGGGCTCAAGCAGTCCTCCCACCTCCGCCTCCCAAAGTGCTGGGATTACAGGCGTGAACCATCATGCCTGGCCTAATTGTGCCTATTCTTAAGGAGACTACTTTGCCCTGGGGAAAGACATATGTAATATAATACAATTAGAGAAGAGTAAAGAGTTACACTGTGCGACACAGATAGTAAGTGTCGGAGCTCCCCACAGAAAAGGTGCCACTGGAATGGGGGGTGAGCCCAACATTCCAGCACTGAGAGATAGGGACACACCCTGACAGTGAGGACCAGGCAGAGGATGGGAGGGGCAGGGTGGGGCTACAGAAGGCAGAAAAGGTCAGGTAGAGAAGGCTGGCTCCAAGCGAGTGATAAAACTTAAGAGCTTGTGTGGGTTTTTGAGCCAAGGGTGACAGTGAAGAAGTGCTTCAAGATAATTTATCTATTGGTGGGAGACAGGCACGGATGAAAGTAAGAAAATGGCAGAGAGGGCAGGGTGCAGTGGCTCATGCCTGTAATCCCAGCACTTTGGGAGGCTGAGGTGGGCGGATCATGAAGCCAGGAGTTCAAGACCACCCTGGCCAAGATGGTGAAACCCCATCTCTACTAAAAATAAAAAAATTAGGGCTGGGCGCAGTGGTTCAAGCCTCTAATCCCAGCACTTTGAGAGGCCAAGGCAGGTGGATCACCTGAGGTCAGGAGTTCAAGACCAACCTGGCCAACATGGTGAAACCCCTTCTCTACTAAAAATACAAAAAAATTAGCTGGGCGTGGTAGTGTGCACCTGTAGTCCCAGCTACTCAGGAAGCTGAGGCAGAAGAATCACTTGAACCCGGGAGGTGGAGCCTGCAGTGAGCTGAGACCATGCCACTGTACTCCAGCCTGATCAACAGAGTGAGACTCCATCTCAAAAAAAAAAACAAAAAAACCAGAATTGCACAATACACATGGTCAATAAAACCTCCTAGTTTTACAAAATGCACAGCCAAGCAAGTTCCTCCCTATGGCAAACTTTTACACATAATTGTTTCTAACCTGTAGCTCAGAACTTTACATGAGCCTTTGGTAACTAGCATCTAGTTTATTTTTGTCTGGCACTGCAGGCTGTTGAGGTTTTACATCTTGAGCAAGAAGAACAGCCAGCATTCAATGGGGACATACTATGAGCTAAGCACTATTTTCCCTGTTTTATAGGAAACTTTGGCTTAGAGGTGTTAAATCACCTGTCCAAGATCACAGAGCCAATGAGTAGATCTGGGAGTTGAACCAACACAGACTCCAAGCATCACATTTCTAATCCGTGTGCTAAATTAGATGCAGGTACAGGGAGGTCAGACACTTTAGCTGGCTGGCTAAAGACGCACTAAACCTTCTGATGCTACCAACTTAATTCGTGTGCATATGAAGGAGGCCTTGGCTCAACACACACATTCTTTGGAGAGAGGATCATCTACAAGATGAATGAATTCAAGTAATACTCATTCTATTTCCATTTTTCCCATCACTGCTTTGTTCCTGCTCTGTTCCCTATACTTGTCACCATGAGTGGCACAAAGGGCAAGCCCAAGAAATCCTTGTTGGTTTAATGAGTCATGGAGAAGAAAAGAGAAGTGAAAGGAAGAAGGACCAGAGAGGGAAAGGGGATGGGTGGAAGAAAGGGAAAGAGTTGGGGACAGAGAAAGGGGCAAGAATGAAAGAAGTAACAGAAGGACGAGGCTAGGAGATGGATGGGTGCACGGGCGACCTCCCCAGGCTCTAATGTACCTGCGAGAATTCCCGGGTTTGCCAGTACCCTCCTCCCCCAATAAATGATCTTGCCTTCAGCTTCACTTCAGGAGCTTCTCCCCAAGAGCTAAGGGCCCATTGGAGCCCACCTCTACTCCTGCCTGACCCCTTGCCCTGCATACTCTGAAGTGGGCTCTAGGCTCTGCCCTATTCTCAGAGCCTTCTTAGTTTCCTGGCCTGACCTCAGAGCTCAGTGCTACCTTCCTGCCCCACTTCCTCTTCCTGCCTCCAAGTTCCCTGGAGATGAGGCCATCCAGGCACTGACCCTAGCCAGGCCACATCCATCACACCTCTGTCAGTTTCTCCAAGGCAGAATCTTAAAGCACCAAGCCTATTTCCCGTCCATCTTCCCAGGAGCCCCAGGGAAAGGGGTAAACTGGCACCAGCTGTTCCTGACATCTTTGCCTTGGAGATGGCAAGTGAGGACAGAGGCCAGAGTATGCAGCAGGAGTGGGGGTGACTCAACTCAGGAATGTGTCACTAGGTAGAGGTTAGCAGGGAGTCAGGCCTGTGCCACACTCTGATAACTTCAGTGGAACTTTCAGAGTAAACATCTCCCTTTCTCTTTCCCTAGGGGAGGAGTTCGCCCTCCAACACCCTGCCATGGGGCTGGAATGGCCCTGCCACCCCATCTGCTCAGGTTTCCAACTCCTGGGCCAGGCTTGGCTCCCCACAGCTGAGGAAAGGGCTGACGAGGTCATCTCATTCCCTACCACTTCGCAGAAGTGGGTTCTGAGTGCCAGGCGGCTCTCTGCCACTGTGTCTCCTTTAACCTCGCAAGGACCCAACAAGGCAGGTCTTACTGACCCCACTTCACAGATGCGGAAAAGGAGGCTCACAGAGGTTAAGTGACTCGCCCCGGGTCACAGAGCTGGGATCCCAGCCCGGAGTCTGATTCCAAAGCCAGTGCTCTTAACCACTTTGCTTCAGGAGAATAGGTAGCCCAAGCCCCGCTCCTTCCTCGCCGCGCGGCGCGGCGCAGCCAGGACAGGGTGCATGCATCTCCCTCCCAGGTGGTGCGCGGGGTGTGGAGGGTCCGCCCCGTCCTGCTCCAGCCACGGTCAACGCCTCGGGTCTGACTCGCGCGGGCCCCAGGGGACGCCCTCGCTCGCGAACTTCGGACTCCTCTCTCCCACCCCCGCCACTCGCCCTCAGCTCGTCGCCGGGCTGGCCGGCACCGCCCGGGCCCTCACCATCGCCGCTGCCGCCGCCACCTCGCCCGCTCCCGGCTCCTCTGCTTGCTGAGCGACCTCAGCGCCAGCGGCCCGGGAGGAAGCGCAGGGGCGGGGCGGGGCGGGCCGCCGGGTGAGGGCGGGGGGCGCGCCTTCCGCTAGCAGCGCCCGAAACCAAGTCAAACCGAAAGCGATGGGCCGCAGTGACCTGGGTCCGTAGAGGCGCCTCCTCCCGGGCCGTGGGGGCCTGACCTCGGATGACACCTCAGTCTGGTGAACGGGCACACCTCAGGGCCCGATCTGTGAAATGGGCACAGTGGAGTGAGCCCTGGAGTCTTCTAAGTCGGGTTTAGCTGAAGAGGCATCATTCATTCACTCAACAAGCACCCTACCAGTGCCACGGTCAGGCACCACGCTAGGTCCTGGAGACGCCATAAACAAGCCAGGCAGGGTCTTCGCTACCTTGGTGAGTGCCTCTCACCCCAAAAACAGGCCCCCCTAAAAGTTTTGAAACTAAAGACAAGTGGTGGTTGCACAACATTCTGAATACACTACATGTCACTGATTTGTAATTTAAAATAATAAACTGTATGTTATGTGACTTTCACCTCTATTCAAAAAGAAAGCAGCTCCACATGGGCGAAGTACTAGCTCTAGCCTTTCTGTATGTCTCTCCTCACCATGAGGCCAAGTGCAGCTTGGTGCCGGCATGCACCTGCCAAGCGCCTGCTCCTCAGTCAGAGGCTGGGGGGAGGCTGGTGTGTCTGCTACCACTCCAGAGCCTTCCAGAGTGGAATCTACGTATCCTCTCCTCTCAGTGCTGCAGAGAAACCCCCAGCTACCTGTTCTTCACTACTCCAAGCTGCCACTGACATCTCAAAATAAGGCCCCTCTTTTTTAGAGAGAGAGAGAGAGAGAGAGAGAAAGAGAGAGAGACAGGGTCTCACTATGTTGACCAGGCTGGTCTCGAGCTCCTTGGCCTCAAGCAATTCTTCTGCCTCAGCCTTCCAAAGTGTTGGGATTAGAGGTGTGAGCCACTGGGCCCGGTCCCTCCAATGAGACCTCTCTTGACCAACAGAGTTGAAAATTTCCCTCTCTAGGGCTGAGCCTCTGTGAATACAGAAGTCCCAGACCAAGAGGGTTTCACAGACCCTCACTCCTACTCTGGACAGTCTGGGTCCCAAGGCAGAAGCTTCACTTCAGTTCCTTGCATCTTGAATCCAGGAGAGAGAGGATTAATATAGTCGTAGCAGAGACTACCCCAAGGCAGGGCACAGTGGCCACACTTATAATACCCATATTTTGGAAGGCCAAGGTGGTAGGATTGCTTGAGCCCAGGAGTTTGAGACCAGCCTGAGCAACATAGTGAGACCATGTCTCTACAAAAATTTTAAAAATTAGTCAAGCGTGGTAGCACACACCTGTGGTCCCAGCTACAAGGGAGGCTGAAGCAGGATCTCTTAAGCCCAGTGACCCATGATCACACCACTGCGCTCTAGCCTGGGCAAGAGTGGGATCCTATCTCCAAAAAAATAAAAATAAAAATACCACAAGGGTCTTTTCTGACCTTTCCTCCTCCCCCCGCCCCAAATTTCAGAGCATGATTCTTGCAGAGCCTGACTTGCTAATCTAGTCCCAAATCCTGAGTCCCAACCCTTCCGCTTCCTCCCGACAACAGGTTGTTTCCAATTCTGGAAAGCCTGTGGAGGAAACAGGAACAGATATGGCAAGAACCCTCCCTGCAAACCAAGGAAGACTGGGCACTGGAAAGAGTGACAGTGATGGTGGAACCTGGTAGGGAGGAGGGGGATCTGAGACAGAAAGGCTCATTGTGCACGGACGGGAAAGAGGGCCATTGGCCCTGTCCTGTGACACTGACTGACTGACCGTGCCCAACCATGCGATGCTGAAGAGAGATGCTCGCCCCCTCAGAACAGCTGAGACCCAGAGGCTTTGCTAAGTCCCAGAAGACAGGGACAGAGAAAAGACAGCTAGAACACACAGAAGCACAAGGAAAGGAATAGCAGTCCAGTTCCTCCAGCCCTCGACTCTAGACTACAGGGTTGCTGAAGAGAGATGGCTGTGATAGAAGAGGCTGGAGGCCCTCAACCAGCTCGTAAACGCTCTGTCCAGGTAGGCTTCATGCCTTAGCTAACAACTCCAGAAGAACAGTACTAAAGGGTCATGGCAGGACCCAACGGGAAAGCTTAAAAATCTTGCATACCACCCCAAAATGCTATGAAGGTTTTGAATTTTCCTTATGCCAAGACTCCCAGAAAATTCTTGTTCTTGAGACCTGTGACAATAAATAGAACAGGGAGGAATAGAGAAAGACAGGGGGCTCCATCTGTCTTCTCCAAACATATACTCTCTGCCCCTCCAACAACTTGGACCTCAAATGGGAGAACCTCACCCAGAAGGTATCCTCGGGAAGAAAAGAAATAGAAAAGCCAAGGCAAAATGGGAAGGGAGAAAGTGCCTCCTCACACATATAGGGATACTGAAAGGTCTTTATTGCCCACTGGCCACCGACAGTTTCCCAGCCACATGCTGGGCCCTCTAGGTCTCTCCAACCCACTCTAAGGACCCGTGGAATGCAGCCACAGTCCAGCTCTCTTTTTCCCTCTCCTTCCAGGGGACCAAGGTGCCCTCTGGGGCATACAACATGGCAGCAGGACCTTGGGAAGAGGGGCAGGAGGACCGAGCAGCATTCTTTGTAGAGGAGGACGGGAAAGGAGACCCCTCTTGGCACTCATTTATGGAGGGTTGTCCCTGAAGAGAAGGGCAGGTGGGAGAGGTTCCCTGTTACTTAGGAGAAAGCACCAGTGGCAAAGAGCACAATGAAGAGGATGATGATGAAAACAATCACGCAGATAAGGACAATCATCTTCACGTTCTTCCACCAGAACTTCCGAGCCACCTTCTGCGATGTCGTCTTGAAGTGCTCAGACTGTTGAGGATAAGGCAGAGTGAGTGACCCAGTGGCTCCTCCCACTGGAACAAGAGCACAAGAATACAAATGCAGCCCACAGGCCATACATCTTTTTTTTTTTTTTTGAGATGGAGTCTCACTCTGTTGCCCAGGCTGGAGTACAATGGCGAGATCTTGGCTCACTGCAGCCTCCACCACCTGGGCTCAAGTGATTCTCCTGCCTCAGCCACCTGAGTAGCTGGGATTACAGGCACCCACCACCACACCCAGCTAATTTTTGTATTTTTAATACAGATGAGGTTTCACCATGTTAGCTAGGCTGGTCTCGAACTCCTGACCTCAAGTAACCTGCCCACCTGGGCCTCCCAAAGTGCTGGAATTACAGGCATGAGCCACCACACCGGGCCTACAAGGCCAGACATCTGTTTGTTTTCTTGAGACAGAGTTTCACTCTGCCTCCCAGGCTGGATTGCAGTGGCGCAATCTCAACTCACTGCAACCTCCGCCTTCCAGGTTCAAGCAATTCTCCTGCCTTAGCCTCCCAAGTAGCTGGAATTACAGGGGTGCACCACGACACCCAGCTAAGTTCTATATTTTTAGTAGAGAGGGGGTTTCACCAAGTTGGCCAGGCTGGTCTTGAACTCCTGACCTCAGGCGATCCACCTGCCTCGGCCTCCAAAAGTGCTGGAATTACAAGCGTGAGCCACCATGCCTGGCCTTATTTGTTTGTTTTTTGAGACAGGGTCTGACTCTGTCACCCAGGCTGGAGTGCAGTAGTACAATCTCGGCTCACTGCAGCCTCCATCTCTAGGACTCAAGCAATCCTGCCTCCTCAGCCTCCTGAGTGCTGGAACTACAGGCACATGCCACCATACCCTGCTCAAGCCATACATCTTAATACTGACACTGTAAGCTGAGGTGACAAACTACTAAATAAAAGATGCTCTATCCACCTACCTTGACAAATATACCTTCCTAAAAGTCTGGAAGGCCAGGTTGAAATTTAGAATTTTCAGAATCCTGGGAGGTCTCCACCTAGATATGACTAGGGGTTCACTTTCTCTTCTTACCCCTGCACTGCCATGCACACTGAGGGGTCCTTGAAACCTGCTCACACCCAAAGGTACAACACTGGCAGCACAGTCTGCCCTTGGGAGGGCAGACCCTGGGACTGAGGAGTGCAGGCTACAGGTGGGCACCTCTCCCAACTCCAAGACTCCTTGCTGAGGCTGAAGGAGGGACCAGGACAGTACACAGGGTTGGAAGTAAGGGAACTCCTCCTCCTCCACCCACTCTTTCCCATCCCCAGCAATTCGAGTTAGAGACACTCAGTTTCCTGGAGCTTGGCCAGGCATAGTAGCTCAAGTCTGTAATTCCAGCACTTTGGGAGGCCAAGGCGGGCAGATCATCTGAGGTCAGGAGTTTGAGACCAGCCTGGCCAACATGGCGAAACCCCATCTCTACCAAAAATACAAAAAATTAGCCAGGTAATTTTAGCACACCTGTAATCCCAGCTACTCAGGAGGCTGAGGCATGAGAATCGTTTGAACCTAGGAGGCGAAGGTTGCAGTGACCCGAGATCGCGCCTCTGAACTCACTTCTAGCCTGGGCAACAGAGTAAGACTCCGTCTCAAAAAACAAACAAATAAACAAAAAAAACCCCAGGGCTGTGCTCCCCAAATTAAGCTACATTTAAGCTACAGAAACAGGCACTGAGTCCCAGGGAGACAAGGGAGCAATACTCAAGAGCCAAGAGTTCACACAGAACTCAGAAAGCCAGAGCCGGCCTCTCCCTGAACACAGAACCTGAGGCTCCAGACTTTGCTCAACTTTGGAGCTACTTCCTCCCTGAAACAGCTGGCCTCAGCCCCTGGCTGGAGAGAGAGAAGAATGAGGTCTAGCAAGATGTGTGGGAGATATTATTCTAGCCTTCATCTAGCAGGGGACCCTGGGATCAAAGCATTTTACTGCTCTTTCCAGCTTGTTTTTAAAGCCGACTCAAGACGCCAGCAATTTCTCACCCTTTGCCTAATAGCTCCTAGAGAAGGCTAGAGGCCATAGGGGAGTTTCCTCAGAGCCAATATTTCTGCCCTGGGAAGGTCAGATGCAAATGATTGTCATGGGCAGACTTCAAAGGGAAAACTAGTTTCTCAGGAGAGAAGCCTGAGAATGCAGGGGCTGACTGAGCTATTGGTCTCAGAACACGACTCTATGGGCGAGCCACCACCTCAAGCCCCAGTCATGGGATCCATTCCTTGGGATCCCTCACAATCTGTGGATCAGAGCAGATTCAGAAGTAGAGACTCTGCTCACATCAGCTCCCAAACCTGGTGAAAAGCAACAGAAATGACTAACTTCTGGCCTTCCTGTTCATTTTGCCCCACCAAAAAAAAACTCCCTTCCTCCCTCTTTTCCTCCAGCCCCCAGTGGGTTCCCTGTCTCACTGTGGCTTCCAGATCCTCTGTCTTGTTGCGGAGATGCTCCAGGTTTTCCCCTCGGGCCAGGATCCGCTCCACATTCTGGGTCATAATATTCTTAACTCCCTCCACCTCACTCTGCAGGTTCCTTACTCGATCATTTCCTCCACCTTCACTGGCTTCCTCCTGCACAGCAACACGGAGTTAATTAGATCAAGTGCTGGGCGAACTGGAGACTTGGCCTCAGAGGTCTGGGGAGTGTAAGGCCTCAGGCGGACTTCAGCTTTTTGTAAAATGCTTGAAATGTTTACAAAGAGAATGTTTTCATGTATTGTGTAATAAAAAATAAATGCATTTGTAAGCCTCAGAAGGTGAGATGTGATGCTAAACAGACTGGATCAAACTTCTTTTTGGGCCCCTGATGAGGAAAAGCAGCACATCACTAAATCCCTCCCCACCGCTTCCTTGCTCCCTAAAGAGGGCCATAGAATACAGCAGAGCCGCGACACAACGTTCTCTGCATCTCACAATGCTCCCCGCCAGGGCAGAGCCCACCGCTATTTACAATGCTTGGAGCCAACCCCCTTTCCTGATTTCTGTGGATCCTCATTGAAAGTGTCTGTGCTAGGCCAGGTGAGGTGGGTTGGCCTGTAATCCCAGCACTTTGGGAGGACGAGGTGTGCGGATCACGAGGTCAGGAGTTCGAGACCAGCCTGGCCAACATGGTGAAACCCCATCTCTACTAAAAATACAAAAAATAATAGCTGGGTATAGTGGCAGATACCTGTAACCCCAGCTACTCGGAGGCTGAGACAGGAGAATTGCTTGAACCAAGAAGGTGGAGGTTGCAGTGAGCCAAGATCATGCCATTATACTCCAGCCTGGGCGACAGAGCAAGACTCCATCCAAAAAAAAAAGAAAGTGTCTGTGCTGGCCAGCAGAATATCCTCACTTAGCCCAACCCATCTACCCCTCCAAGACAGCTGCTGGAGCCCTGCTCTGGCTACAATGCCATTGCTGTAACCCAGAGCTACAGGCAATCAAGTCCCCCCAGAAGGTGCCAGGAACCGTTGAGCCGCACACTTCTGCTTTCCCCACCACTGGTCACCACGTGCAGGCACCAAGGAACTGCCTGCTTATGCAGATACTAAATAAAAAACCCATCTTGGTGTTGGGGGAAATGGAGGACTAGTCCTCCCCGGCTGATGTCTCATCTGGGAAGCTTCATGACCAAGTTTTTGAACAAGGAGAGAAAAATACTATTAAGCTCCTCCCTCCTTCACCTCCAAAAACAAGCCAGTGGCATGGGTCAGAAGTAGATTATCACAGAGAACCAACTTCTGGTTCTTTTATAAACGCTTAATTCTCTTCTGCATGTTAATGGAGAAAGGACACCCAAAGAACTCCGTGGACACACAAATCCTTTGTGTTTCTGTGTGGGAATAAAGTGAAAGGCCCGAGAGAGCCCCTGCCACTGGGCTGGAATCTGAACTGGGAACTGCTGGGGCGCTGCCTGGTAGCGTCACAGCACCCGCCTCGGGGCTCCCTGGAGGAGGAAGGTGTAACAACTATTTGCCTGGAATTCGGAGCCCCCGTCGGCACCGGCACCGAAGCCCAGCTCGTGACCAGCACAGAGGTCAGGGGAGGGAGGGAGAAGGAGTAGGAACACCTCCCAGGACGGCTCAGAGCTATTTGCAGCCAAGTTGTCAAAGAGGAGAGGCCACAGGCAGCACTGGCCCAGCCCTCTAACTTTGCCACCAACTCTCCTCCCCCCTCACAGCTATCCCCTGGTCCCGAGCCCCCTCTGGCCCCTCTTTAAATCAGCCCTCGTTCCCGGTTCGCTCACCATGTCTCAGAGCAGCTCAGGCCGGTCAGCAGGTGAATTCGCCTAGTCGGCTTCCTCCTAGAGTGGCCCTCGGCTCACTTCCTGCTTGCTCCGACTTTCAGCCTGCCCCCGCCCACCTCGCATCTCAAGTCGCTCCAGCCACACCTAACTCAGGTTTCCCCAGGTAGGCGGACACTCTTCACTGTCCTCCCAGTGGCTTCCCAAACAAGAGCTTAAGCTTAAAGCAAAAGGGCTCTCAGATGCCAAAGGTCTTCTAACTTGTCAAGAATTAGAAAAGAAGGATCAAGCAGCCCTCCTAGGTTTTCCGAGGCCGGACCTCCTGATCTAGAAAGGGCAGCCATCTCTCTTTTTTTTTTTTTTTTTTTTAAATAGAGACGAGGTCTCACTGAGTTGCCCAGGCTGGTCTCAAACTCCTGGGCTCAGGCGATCCTCCCACCTTAATCTCCAAAGTCCTAGGAGCCATGACGCCCCACTAGCGATTTCCTTTTAATATATTGAATATCTGACTCCAGTTTCTAGAGACCGAGATCACCCATGCCAGGCCTAGTTCACAGGGAAATAGAATGCAGTTATGAAATTTTCCCGCTGGACAGCCTTTGTTCTCAGGTCCTTGGGTGGCAGAAAGCACTAAAACCCCTGAAGTCTGGAATACTGTGATCCTAGGCTCTGATGTCAGAAACCTCTGGGTTACTAGTTGCAGGACCCTGAGTGAACCTTTTTACCTCTGCGGAGTTTGCAGGTGCTGATGCTTAGCTCAGACGGTGCTGGTAAGAAGCAAAAAGAGGGCTGGGTGCTGTGGCTTACACCTGTAATCCCAGCACTTTGGGAGACTGAGGCGGGCAGATCATGAGGTCAGGAGATCGAAACCACCCTGGCCAACATGGTGAAACCCCGTATCTACTAAAAATGCAAAAATTAGCCAGGCATGGTGGCACAAGCGTGTAATCCCAGCTACTCGGGAGGCTGAAGCAGGAGAATCGCTTGAACCAGGGAGGTGGAGGTTGCAGTGAGCTGAGATAGTGCCATTGCACTCCAGCCTGTGCAACAAGAGCAAGACTCCATCTCAAAAAAATTAAAAAAGAAGCAAAAATATAGCATGTGGGGCTGGGCGCGGCGGCTCACGCCTATAATCCAAGCACTTTGGATGCCAAGGCGGGCGGATCACCTGAGGTTGGGAGTTCAAGACCAGCATGACCAACATGGTGAAACCCCGTCTTTAAAAAAAAAAAAAGTTAAAAATTAAAAAAAGATAGCATGTGCAGTGCAATGCCTCTAGCACTGTCTGTAATGATGGCTCACCAACCCCCTTCTTCCCTTCCAGAGTTCAGCAATTCTGCATTTCCCTTCAGGGGCCTCTGTGGTGGTCATTTATCCCAGTCAGTGATCAGAGGACTGCCCCAGTGGACCAGAGCAGGGGGCCCAAGGCAAAGGATTTTTCCACTAACCTGGCTCCAGGCCAGAGAAAATCTGTTCTTCCTTGACAGTGTTTATCAAGACAGAAGAACAATAACAAGGACATTCAGAAGGAACGAACATTCTTGACCCATTCCAGAAGAAATCAGTTCCAAGGAGGAAATGTCAGCTTCTCCAACAAATACTTTTTTTGTTTGTTTATTTTGTTTTGTTTTCTTGAGATGGTCTCCCTCTGTTACCCAGGCTAGAGTTCAGTGGCATGAACATAGCTCACTGCAGCCTTGAACTCTTAGGCTTCAGCGATCCTCCTGCCTTAGACTCTCAAGTAACTGGAACTACAGGTGCAAACCACCATGTCTGGCTTTTTTTTTTTTAACTTTTTGTAGAGATGGGGGCTTTACCAGCCTTACCATGTTGCCCAGGCTGGTCTCAAACTCCTGTTCTCAAGTAATCCTCCCTCCTCAGCTTCCCAAAGTGTTGGGATCATAGGTGTGAGCCACCACATCCAGACTCCAGACACAAATACTCTTTTTTTTTTTTTTTTGAGACATTTCTCTCTTATCGCCCAGGCTGGAGTGCAATGGTGCTATCTGGGCTCACTGCAGCCTCTGCCTCCCAGGTTCAAGCGATTCCCCTGCTTCAGCCTCCCTAGTAGCTGGGACTACAGGAGCACACCACCACGCCCAGCTAATTTTTTTGTATTTTTAATAGACACAGGGTCTCACCATGTTAGCCAAGGTGGTCTTGAACTCCTGACCTCAGGTGATCTGCCCACCTCAGACTCCCAAAGTACTGGGATTACAGGTGTGAGCCACCATGCCCACCCAGACACAAATACCTTGTTAAAGGCTGTAAATAAATTTTGGACCCCATAGCTTTTTTTTTTTTTTTTTTTTTTAGAGACAGGGTCCCACTCTGTCATGCAGGCTACAGTGCAGTGCAGTGTGTTCAAGCTCACTACAGCCTTGAACTCTTGGGCTCAAGCAATCTTCCCACCTCACCCTCCCCAGTTAGCTGGGACTACAGACACTGCCCACCATGCCCAGCTAATTTTTTTTTTTTTTTGGAGACTGTGTCTTGCTGTGTTGCCCAAACTGGTCTCAAACTCCTAATCTCAAGTGATTCTCCCACCTCAGCTTCCCAAAGTGCTGGGGTTATAGGCATGACCCACCACACTCAGCAAATAATATTATATATAAGCCCGGGCAACATATCAAGACCCTGTCTCTATAAGATAATAAAATCAGCCAGGCGTGGTGGAGCATGTCTATAGTTCTAGCTGCTTGAAAAGCTAGCACAGGAGGATCGCTTGAGTCCAGGGACATGAGACTGCAGTGAGCTATGATAGTGCCACTGCACTCCAGCCTGGGTGACAGAACCAGACCCTGTCTCTAATAATGATAATGATAATAATAATAATTTTGAGGCCAGGCACAGTGGCTTATGCCTGCCTGTGATCCTAGCACTTTGGGAGGCCAAAGCGGGTAGACTGCCTGAGCTCAGGAGTTCTAGACCAGCCTGGGCCACATGGTGAAACCCCATCTCTACTAAAATACAAAAAAAAATTAGCTGGGCGTAGCAGCATATGCCTGTAGTCCCAGTTACTTGGGAGGCTGAGGCAAGAGAATCGCTAGAACCCAAGAGGTGGATGTTGCAATGAGCCAGGATTGCCCCACTGCACTCCATCCTGGGCAACAGAGTGAGACTCCATCTCTTAAAATAATAATAATAATAGTAATTTTGGCCAGGCACGGTGGCTCACACCTGTAATCCTAGCACTTTGGGAAGCTGAGGCAGATGGATCATCTGAGGTCGGGAGTTCAAGACCAGCCTGACCAACATGGTGAAACCCTGTCTCTACTAAAAGATACAAAATTAGCTGGGCATCGTGGCGCATGCCTGTAATCCCAGCTACTCGGTAGACTGAGGCAAGAGAATCGCTTGAATCCAGGAGGCGGAGGTTGCAATGAACCGAGATGGCACCATTACACTCAGCCTGGGCAACAAGAGTGAAACTCTGCCTCAAAAAATAATAATAATAATAATTTTATGTATTGATGATATGGTGAAATTATGTTTGGCTCTCTTGTTAAATAAAAAATTAATAAAATTAATTTCACCTGTTTATTTTTATTTATTTATTTACTTATTTATTTATTTTGAGACAGGGTCTCACTGCCACCCAGGCTGGAGTGCAGTGGCATGATCATAGTTCATTGTAACCTCAAATTCCTGGTTTCAAGCAATCCTCCTGCCTCAGCCTCCCAAAGTGTTGGGATTACAGGCATGAGTCACTGTGCCCAGTCCTGTTTCTCTTACTTTTAAGAGAAACATATTATAATGTGGCTTATGGCTGGGCATGGTGGCTGATCCATACCTTAATATTTACATGACCTGGGACAAACTTGCATAGCAACTCTAAGCCTCAGTTATTTCATCATCTGTGCGTAGCACTCAAAAAACCCAGTAGGTCTGGTATGGTGGCTCACACCTGTAATCCCAGCACTTTGGGCGGCTGAGGTGAGAGGATTGCTTGAGCCTGGGATTTCTATTTTTTTTTAAATTCTTGAGACAGAGTCTTGCTCTGTCGCCCAGGCTGGAGTGCAATGGCATGATCTCAGCTCACTGCAACCTCTTCCTCCCAGGTCCAAGTGATTCTCCTGCCTCAGCCTCCTAAGTAGCTGGGATGACAGGCATCCGCCACCATGTCCAGCTAAGTTTTGTATTTTTAGTAGAGACAGGGTTTCACCATGTTGGCCGCACTGGTCTCGAACTTCTGACCTCAGGTATTCCACCCACCTTGGCCTGCCAAAGTGCTGTGATTACAGGCATGAGCCACTGTGCCCGGCCAAGCCCAATATTTGAAGACCAGACTGAGCAACATGGTGAGACCCTGTCCCCTGTCTTTTTCTTTTTTTTCTTCTTTTTTTTTTTTTTTGCTTTACATATAATTCTTTTTATTTTCATGCAAAATAGAAGCACACTTAATAACATCCTTTAAATTTTGACTTACAGGATTTAAATTCAACCCCTTATAACAATGAGTTAATATATAATGTTACATTCATGTTCAGAATGCACAAAGTGCAGCAACAAATGCAGCAAACCTCAAAACAAGGTGCTACCAAGCTGCTTCTACATTGAAAGACAGACAAGTGTCTGATGGGGTAATTTAATTGAACATACTTTTACAGACATACAGCTAACCTAAAGAAAGACAGGCAGATTTAGGAAAGCAGCTACATCTGCAGAGGAAGGAAACAGTATGTTACAGGCAGTTAATTATACATAGAACATTTGACAACACCACAGAAAACAAACTTTGGCATCATTTACCAGTGTACAAAACCTTGCACAAATATTTTGGCAACTGAAATGCATAAGTAATGTTCTGGGGCCCAAGCAGGCAGTTAACTCTAAATTAAGTAGTTTTAAATATAAGCATAGTCTAATACAATGACATAAATTTTAAAAATTAAAAATAAGAAACTTGGAATTACATTTCCATTTTAGTAATAGGAATGATTCACATTCTGAAATTGGGGCTTTTAAAAGAAAAGGGTGAGTTAGACAAATGAATAAATATTTCAGACATTACGATATGAGCTGCTCCCATATCATTGCATGAAAAGCTGAGGAACTGACCATTATTTTCAATCGAAAGGAATACCCATTCTATCAATTTTCTGCCCTGATCAAGTATTAATCAGACACTAGCTAATACAGTACCCTATGTCAGCTGCTGAGACAGGAACTAAAAAACAGAAGGAATTCCCTGCATGCATTATGTGTATTGTTAGCAAAAGAGTGAGGTGGGCCCCAGTCCATCTGCGGCACAGCAAGTTGCATAACATCATTACCACTTTGCAGCGTCTGCCGTCCTCCAGCTAACACTCCACTAGGCAACATCCCTGTGGGAGTCAGGCCCTTGAGTGTCAGCACACTTTCACTCTCCTCCCTGAGAACAGAGAAGACTCTTGCCATCTTGCCAATTGCTCAAATTTTGTTTCTCATGATTTCTTTCCGGGCTGCAGCTGAACCATCAAACTGGTCTTCACCTTCAGTCATTAGTTCATCATCAGAGCAAATACTGAGAACATTTACCAACATTTCTATCACTTTTTCTCCAACAAACGGTAAAGACCATGTGAAGACATCCATAAAATTGGGCAACCAGTAAGGATGTGGAGAACAGTTAAACTGTCGAATATTCATCACATTATTTTCATACTTTAATACAACAGCTTTACTATTGTAGACATCTAAGTAATTAGGTGCCAAAAAATTGTTATTAATGAAGGGAACCCTGTAGTTTGACTTATTCTATAGCCTGCATCTTGAGCTTCATGAGCTCTAATAATCGATAACAAATTATTGTTTTGCAAAAATTCACACACTGCTGGATAGTTATAAAAATAAGAACATCCTTGAACTGTATTATGACTAAAATGTTCCTGTAATTTTTCATTTCCAAAATCTTCAGAAGGATCGGACCATGACAAGTCACACATTGGTCCAAATGCAGGTGGCTCTTTGAATCTATCTCATCTCCTAATATCATCCAGTGTGTGTATTTGTGGTGAAAGTCCACCGTGAACATAAAGAAACTGTTGGTTTAAAAGTGCAGCAAGAGGCAAACTATCAGAAGCTTCCATACAAGCTTCATAGACTCTTTCTGAATATTTAATTTTACTTTATTTTATTCTAAGAGTCAATGACTATTGTTATTACAGGCAAGACGACTACATCATCACAACAAAATTCAAGGTTCATCCAATTTTTATTCTTGCTTAAAGGTAAAATATTCAGTAAGGTGTCTGCATTCATGGTTGCCTCTCAGAAGAAATAATGTGCTTGGGTATAGAATCTTCAGAACCCATAAATGTAAGACGCACTCTATACTAAAATAACCTCTGTCCACATAATCGCCAAGAAAAAGGTATCGTGTATTAGCAGGTGATCCTCCTATTTCAAAAAGTTTCATCAGATCAAAAAATTGGCCATGGATGTCACCACACACTGTGATTGGAGCTTCTACTTCTATCATGGTTTTCTCTTTCCGAAGGATGGCAGCACCCTCATTGATAATTCTAAGTGCAGCTGGGCACAGTGGCTCACGCCTGTAATCCTAACACTTTGGGAGGCCGAGGTGGGCGGATCACCTGAGGTCAGGAGTTCAAGACCAGCCTGGCCATCATGGTGAAACCCCATCTTTATAAAAGAGGAAAAGAAAAAGATAATTCTAAGTGCAATTTCTTCATCTATTCAACCTTCTTTTACCAAGTGGTTCTTCAGAACATCAACCCTGGGTATCCCATCCAAATCAAACACTTCTTCAGATGTCAAGCGATGTGTTGGGGGAAAAGGGACAGCTTTGACGACGTGGTCAGCCCCAGGAAGGGGCGGTGGGATTGGAGGTCGGAGGCAGCAGCTACCAAAGCCAAGTGGCGGTGCCACTGGGGAATGTGGCCTTTTTTTTTTTTTTTTTTTTTTTTTTTTAAGAAGGAGCTTTGCTCTTGTTGCCCAGACTGGAATGCAGTGGCATGATCTTGGCTCACAGCAACCTCTGACTCCCAAATTCAAGTGATTCTCCTGCCTCAGCCTCCCAAATAGCTAGGATTATAGGCACGTGCCACCACACCTGGCTAGCTAATTTTTGCATTTTTAGTAGAAACAGGGTTTCACCATGTTGGTCAGGCTGGTCTTAAACTCCTGACCTCAGGTGATCTGCCCACCTCGGCCTCCCAAAGTGCTGGGATTACAGGCATAAGCAACCGTGCCTGGCCGACCCTGTCTTTTTTTAAGAAAAAAAAAAATTTTTTTAAAGCTTTTTCTTTCTGTATTGAAAAAAAAATCCCAGTAAATGTTGGTTATCATGATTACTACTAGAATTATAGCTACTAAGTAGGTGGTTGGTGGGGGAAGAGCAGAGGTGCCAAGAAATAGAAGGCAAGAGTAGGATGTGGAGCGGAGCATAAGAAACGGAGGAGGATCTCAGGATGGGAATCAATAGTTGAGGTATAAGTGGGGTCTAGTATGACACTGCCAGCCTTGGACATATGTGAGTGTCCTTGAGGGAGCCGACTCTGGGCTTAGACCCAGCAATCTTCAGCAGGGAGCATTCGAAGTGCCTGCAATTGGGCCTGTGACCTGCTCACCCTCATCCTCACCATGAAGAATCTCTGCAGGCTTTCCTTGGCCTGTGCAAACATTACAATATTATCCTTGTCGGAGGAGCACTTTGACAGCACAAGGTGAGACATTCAGTAAAGCACTGAACTATGTTCTACGGCATTATAGGCAGGGTACAAGAAAAGAAATAAGTGTCATTGATTCCTTCTATCCATATATATGTATTCAAATATATATATGTATAGGCTGCGCATGGTGGCTCATATCTGTAATCCCAGCACTTTGGAAGGCGGAGGCACTTTGGATCACCTGAGGTCAGGAGTTCAAGACCAGCCTGGCCAACATGGTGAAACGCCTGTAGTCTCAGCTACTAGGAAGGCTGAGGCAGGAGAATCGCTTGAACCCGGGAGGTGGAGGTTGTAGTCAGCTGCGATAGTGTGTATATATATGTACAGTGTGTGTATATATATAGTGTGTGTATATATATATAGTATGTGTGTGTATGTGTGTGTGTGTATATATATATATATATATATGTATATATATATATAGAGAGAGAGAGAGAGAGTATGTGTATGTGTGTGCATATATATACATAGTAGCTGGGACTACAGGCATGTGCCACCATGGCCGGCTAATTTTTTTGTATTTTGAGTAGAGATGGGGTTTCACCATGTTGGTCAGACTAGTTTAGAGATCCTTTTATATTATTTATTCTTTTTTTATTTTTTGACACAGAGTCTCGCTCTGTTGCACAGGATGGAGTGCAGTGGTGCAATCTTGGCTCACTGCAACCTGCATCTCCCAGTTTCAAGCAATTATCCTGCCTCAGCCTCCTGAATTGGGATTACAGGTGCCTGCCACCACACCCGGCTAATTTTGTATTTTTAGTAGAGATGAGGTTTCACCAGGTTGGCCAGGTTGGTCTCAAAATCCTGACCTCAAGTGATCTACCCATCCCGGCCTCCCAAAGTGCTGGGATTACAGGCGTGAGCCACCGCCTGCAGCCTCAAATATTATATATATACAATATAAATATAAATATATAATATAATATAATATATAATAATATATATAATATAATATATATAATAATATATGTATAATATATAATATATATTATATATATACACATTCAGCGAAGTGACTTTGTAAGGAAAAACTGCTAAACTGCTAGGTGATAAGAGTTGTAGCCCAAGAAGCAATGGATCTTCACCAAATCTTGGTTCATTCTTGGTCATGCCTCTCATATTCACCTCCTCCTTTCCACACCAGCCCCTTCCTCCTAGATAATGCCAGCATGATCTCTTCCCTGGACGATTCAAATCCCTTCTAAACTCACTTTTCTTTTCTCATCTACTCCTCTGTGGCTGACTACTATCTTCCCAAAACAGGTATTTAAGGATGCCCCATCCAGCCTCCAGGATAAAGCCCCAACTTTTTTTTTTTTCTTTTTTTTAATAAAGATGAGGTTTCACCCTATTGGTCAGGCTGGTCTTGAACATCTGACCTCAGGTGATCTGCCCGCCTTGGCCTCCAAAGTGCTTGGATTACAGGTGTGAGCCACCACGCCCGGCCAGCCCCAACTTCTTAGCAATTCCCTGTGTGAGCAAAAGACTAGGGTAGGCTGGGCCAGGTGGCTCACGCCTGTAATCCCAGCACTTTGGGAGGCCCAGGCAGGCAGATCACAAGGTCAGGAGATTGAGACTATCCTGGCTAACACGGTGAAACCCTGTTGCTACTAAAAATAGAAAAAATTAGCTGGGCATGGTGACACGCACCTGTAATCCCAGCTACTCAGGAGGCTGAGGCAGGAGAATCGCTTGAACCTGGGAGGCGGAGGTTGCAGTGAGCTGAGATCGAGCCACTGCACTCCAGCCTGGGGGACAAAAGGAGACTCTGACTCAAAACAAAAACATAAACCAAAAAAGACTAGGGTGACATCTCACCTCCTACTCTTCTACACTACTACCCCTGGCTGTGCAGTTTAGGGCAAGTCACTTTGTTTGCAAAATGGGATTAAGAATAGGCTAGGTGCCGCAGTGGTTCACACTTGTAATCCCAGTACTTTGGGAGGCTGATGCAGGCGGATCACTTGAGACCAAGAGTTAGAGACCAGCCTGGCCACCACCACAAAACCTCATCTCTACTAAAAATGTAAAGATTAGCTAGGCGTGGTGGTGCACACCTGTAGTCTCAGCTACTTCAGGAGGCTGAGGCAGGAGGATTGCTTGAGCCTGAGAGGCAGAGGCTTTAGTGACCCAAGATTACACCCCACTGCACTCCAACCTGGGTCACAGAGCCAGAGCCACACCCCATCTCAAAAATAAAAAAAATAATAAAAAATAAAAATAAAAAGGCTGGCACAGTGGTTTATGCCTATAATCCCAGCACTTTGGGAGGTCAAGGCTGGTGGATCACCTGAGGTCAGGAGTTCAAGACCAGCCTGGTCAACATGGTGAAACCCTGTCTCTATTAAATACCAAAAATGAGTTGGGTGTGGTGGCACATTCCTATAATCCCAGCTATTTGGGAGGCTGAGACAGGAGAATCGCTTGGACCAAGGAGGCGGAGGTTGTGGTGAGCCGAGATTCCGCCATTGCACTCC
>CAUYLG010012580.1:0-65178 GCA_963573385.1 Cacajao melanocephalus | reverse complement strand
TCCTGTCTCCATTGTTAAGCACAATTATTGGCATAATAGAGGTTTTTAATACCCATTTTTAGACTGCATTCTAGCCTGGGCAATAGAACAAGAATCCCGTTCTCTCTCCCTCTTTCTCTCTCTTGTACATTCTTTTTTTTTCTTTCTTTCACTCTCACTTTCTTTCCTCTCTTTTTCTTTCTTTAAAAAAAAAGGAAAAAAAAAAAAAGAATAAGTACTGATTCATGCATTCTGCAGCATGAAATAAAATTTTCTCCCCAGTAACTGGTAGAACCTGAAGAGATAGTACATACTGGACTGGAAAGGTAGCTGCTGACCCAGAGATAGATTTTTTGTATACAAGCAATTGTCTGCTAAATGGCCTGGCATGAAAATAGAATGGAGTCAAATGACACCAATTTGATGATCTTTCTTGGGAACCTAAAATGGGTGAATAAAACATATTTTAAAAATAATTTTTTTGTTTCTTTTTACTTCTTAAATGAATTACTAGAAAATTTACAACTATACATATCAATCCTCAAAAGAAATCCTATTATTTGTTAGTAGATAGTATTTATTATTTCCTTATTATTTCAGCAGAGAAAAGAAACCTCATTCAACGATTATTAAATAGTTTAATAATTATTCAGTAATTACTCTCTAATAGATTATTCAGTAAATAATCCCAGTGTAGTCCCACTCTCAATATGAGCAACTATTTCAAGGGGGAACGTTCAATGGAACACAAAGAAAGGTTTATGGCATCACACAAATGATGGTATTTGGTTGAACCTCAAGCTTGTGCTAACCGTCCTCTGAATTGTTACAGTATCTTAGAGCAGCAACTGCAAGAAGAAAAAAGGGAAGCCACACCAAAAGAATCCAGGCAGACTAGAAGCAGAAGGCAGATTGTCAAGGTAGTCATAATTGCTGTATAATGTAGTCAATCCTTTGCATAGAGCCAAATGCACATACAAAGATTAAAACTGTAATGTTCACCTAGAAATGAACAGCCTACCCCACAAAAAATAAGAATACAGTCAGGACAAGCAGAGAGATTATCCTCTTAGCCACACTGAATGTCATCACTAGTTTCTCAGTGAGGAAGATTTGGAGACAGATAGCTAAAACCAATATATGTCCAAAAAAAGATTGTTACATGTACGTATATAGAAACATTGCATATAGTAATCCTTACAGCAGAGAGTTCAAATAGTCTGAAAGCACTAATTGGCTTCATGTATTTTTAAGTTAAACAGAACTTTTTTGTGTATTGCAGGTAGCCACCTGAAATGCTGCATCTTTTCTCATTATTATAGTCAAGATTCTAGTGCACAGAATGGAGACAACCAGTAATTATCCTCCTCTTACAGAATTCTGTCTTAGGGGGACTTATTTCATAGGGCAGTGTTACATTTTTCACTGGAACAAATAATCAGCTTTTGAGACAGATCTCATTTGTGAGAAAACCTAAAGAATATAAAATAACGAAAATACACAGAACATGTATCACAAAAAGTATAATGGTTTACTAAAAAATGTAAAAGAAAACTTGAATCAATGGAATGGCATACCCAATTCCGAGGGGAGACTGGAATATCTTTAAAATGAAAAATTAATGAATTAATTTGAATTTTAAAAACACTTATAATCCAAATTTCAATCAGCAGTGTTTTCAACTCTGAAAAATAATTTTAATGTTCTCTGGAAAAATTAATACATGTTTTAAAAATCTAACTTATAATAATGTGATAAGTTGTTATAATTATCATTCCTTTTTTAGAGATGAAGAAATTGAGATCCAAATAAGTTAAGTAATTTGTTAAAGACCATACAGCTAGTAAGTAATATATGTCTCAGAAAATCTATCTCAAGCCCATGCTCTCTTTTAAGGGAGTGGTCTCTTAATGTCTATTTTATGATCCAGAGCTTTCTCAGGGCACAATAAACATCTCTAACAATTCTTTCTGCCATATGTTCAATTAAGGCACTTTTGTAGGAGAATTTTTAATACTCTTAGTATTCAAAGCTGTTAAGAAATTACCTTCATCAAAATTTAAAACTTTTTGTCTGTGAGACTCTATTAAGAAAATGAAAAGTTAAGCCACAGACTAAGAAAAAATATTTGCAAACCATATACCTGACAAAAGACTTGTGTCTAGAAAATACAAAGAACTTTCTGAACTTAACAATAAAATAAAAAGAAAACAACTAAACAAACTAATTAGAAAATCAGGGTGGGTGCAATGGCTTATGCTTGTAATCCTAGAACTTTGGGAGGCCGAGGTAGGAAGATCACCTGAGGTTATGAGTTCAAGACCAGCCTGCACAGCACAGCAATAACCTGTGTGCAAAAAATGAAAAAAAATTAGCCAGGCATGGTGGCATGTTCCTGTAGTCTCAGCTACTTGGGAGGTTGAGGGCAGATAATTGTAGCATGATCATAGCGGTAGTCAGCTAGCTCCAGCTTGTGTGACAGAGCGAGATCCTATCTCAAAAAAAAAAAGGAAAAACTGGCAAACAACCTGATGAGGCATTTCACCAAAGAGGACATACAGATGGCAAATAATTACATAAAAAGATGTGTTACATCATTAGCAATTAGGAAAATGCAATTTAAAACCATAATAAGAGAAATTTGGGAATGAGATGGAGTAGATGCACTTCTCTCTATTCCTTCTGCTAAGGAAAATTAATACCTCAGACATTATATATTGAATAAACATTGGAAGAATTTGAAAAGTGGAGGAAAGAAGGCAAACTAGTAGGTACTTTAGGACCTGAGGTGACTTCCCTGGGTTTTCTTTTTGTTTCTTATGCCTCAATGTGTGGTGGGGAATCGGGGACCTGGAAACTCCAATGGGTCTGGACCAAATAAATAAAGAAGTTAAAAGCCCCAAGAAAGGCCTGATCTCTCAGGTCAAAGAAAAAGAAAAGGGACAGGTTAGTAAGATAAAAAAAAAAACCTTTTAGACAATAACATTTCTCCCTATACTAGTGAAACACTGGACAAAATTGTGACTGTCTCCACACTCCTGATAACAAAGAGGGAGTGGGGAGACACATTTCCATGCTTGTGAAGCTGCAACATACTGCCCCCTACACCAGTAGGGTTGAATCTGTGAAGGTGGGGTGGGAAGCAAGATCGTTGCTCCCTAAGACCCAATCTCATCCTGACAGCGTCAGTGGAGGTTATGTCCAAAGCAAAGTTGAGACATTATCTGCACACCAAGTCAGAGTGGTGTCAGTAGAGGAAGAGAGGGGAGCCCTAACTCCCACATTAGCTTAGTCGCAGGGAAAGACCCTCCCTTGGGGCATCAACTGCAGCTCCGCGCAAGACCTGTACTTTCACTGCCACCTGGTGGTAATGAGGTAGTGTCCTCTCTTTTCCTACCAGCACAATGTCAGAGGAGGCCTGCTAAGACAAATAATTTAAATAAGATCCAGAGTCTCGTAACATAATGGCCAAAATGTCCAGATATAATATAAAACTACTTATCATACAAAGACAGAAAAATTTTGCCTTGAAGGAGAAAAGACAATCACAGATAATAATGCCAAGATGAAATAGATGTTGAAATTATATGACAAAGATTTTAAAGCAGCCATTATAAAAGTTTTTCAATAAGTTTGAAGCAATTGAAAAAAATGGACAATACCAGCAGATAAATAGAAGGACTCTGTAAAAAGAACTAATGAAAAGAAAATATATATAAATATAAAGGAATGAACTAGAAATTTTAGAAGTGAAAAAATATAAGAACTGAAATTTAAAAAGTCAACGGATAGGCTTACCAGCAAAAAGGAAATGACAGAGGAAAGAACTTGAAGTTAAACATAGGACAATAGTAATAAAACAATGAAGATTGCTCAACTTGAAAAACAGGGAAAATAGACTGAAAAAATAAAGTCTTAGGGATTTGTGGAAACTATAATGCAAGATTAGTGTTATCAAAGTCGCAGAAGGAGAGAGGAAAGAGAGGTGTGATTGGAAAAGTATTTAAATAATGGGTAAAATTTCCCCAAATTTGGCAAAGGACATAAACCTATAAATTCAAGAAGCTGAAAAAATGTCAAAGAGGAAAACATTTCAAACAGAAAAAAATCAAAGGACTGTATGCCAAGATTCATCACAATGACATTTCTGGAAACTAAAGACAAAGAAAAAAAAAACTTAGAAAACACCAGGAGAGAAAAAAAAAACTTCTCTATAATGGGAAAACAATTGGAATGACAGTGAAATTCTCATCAGAAATCATGTAGCTGGAAAAGTGGAGTGATATTTTTCTAGTGCTATCAGAAAGAATTATTAGCTCAGAATTCTATAGTCAGCAAAAAAAAATCTTTGAGAGTGAAGGGAAAATCAAGACATTTTATGATGAATAAAAACTAAGAGAATTTATTGCCAGCAGACCTAATTTAAAACAATAATTAAATTATTTATCTTCCTAAACAGGAAGAGAAATTATTTGTTTTCCTAAAAAGGAGGAGATGATTGAAAATAAAAGTTTTAGACAAAGAAAAATAGAAAGTGCAAAAATCAAATAGACTTTCCTTTCCCTCTTAATTTTTGTAAATTGTATTTGATGGTTGAAGGAAAACTGTAAGGTTGTATGTTTATAATGTACATAGAGAAAATATTTAAGACAAATATATTATAAATAAGATATAATAAAGATAGATGAGGTTTCTGTTCTTTATTTGAACTGGTAAAATGATAATACCAATAGAGTGCGACACATTATATATGCATAATCTACTACCTACAGGAACTGCTAAAAAATTTACAAATAAATACACTGAAAAAAACCTTCAAGATAAATCAAAATGGAATTCTACAGAATATTCAAAGTAACTCTCAAGAAGTCAAGAAAAAAGAGAAATAGAAAAAGGACAAAAGAAAACAAAAAAATGCCAGGCTTAAGTGCTAAAAGTTTAATCATTACATTAAATGTAAATGATATAAATATAGCAATTAAAAGATAGAGATTGGCAGAGTGGATTAAAAATCATAACTATATGTTGTCTATAAGAAAATAACTTCAACTATAACAATATAGGTAAACTGAACAGAAAGATATATCATGCAAACATCAATTAAAATAAAGAAGAATTGGCTATATTAAAATCAGATAAAGTATACTTCATAATAAAACGTTCACCAAGGACAGAGACAATCATTAGTGATAAAGGAGTCAATCCACCAAAAAGACATAGGAATTTTAAATGTGGATGCACCATACAACAGAGCTGTACAATACATGATGCAAAAAATGATAGAACTGGAAGGAAAAACAGACAAATTCACAATAATGATTAGAGACTTCAACACCTTTTCTCAATTGATAGAACAAATACAGAGAAAATTAACAATCATATAAAGTCAACAACACTATCAAACAACAGAATCTAATTGGCATTTATAGAACACTCCATTCAATAGCAGCAGAGTTCATGTCCCTTCCAGAATTCACAGAACATTTATCACAATAGATCATATATTTGGCATCCATAAAACAGATTTCATCTAATTTAAAAAAAATTGAAATAATACAGAATGTGTTCTCTTGTCATAATGGAATCAAAAAAGCAATGAAATAACATAAATAAAACAAAAATTTCTAGACTCTTGGAAACTAAGCAATGCATTTCTAAATAAATAGTGGGTCAAAAAGGAAGTCCTGGCCAGGCACAGTGGCTCACATCTGTAATCCCAGCACTTTGGGAGGCCAAGGCAGGTGGATCAACTGAGGTCAGGAGTTTGAGACTAGACTGTCCAACATGGTAAAACCCTGTCTCTATTAAAAATGCAAAACTTAGCCAGGCAAGGTGGCGCATGCCTGTAAACCCAGCTACTGGGGAGGCTGAGGCAGGAGAGTCACTTGAACCTGTGAGGTGGAGGTTGCAGTGAGCTGAGATCATGCCACTGCACTCCAGCCTGGGTGATAAAGTGAGACTCCATCTTGAAAAAAAGGAAGCCCCAAGGAAAGCAAAATACATTAAATTCAATGAAAATGAAAAACAACATATAAAAATTTGTGGGATTTAACTAAAGCAATGCTGAGAGGAAAATTTCTAGTACTAAATGCTTACATTAGAAAAAAAGAAAAGTCTTAAATCAATCATCTCATATTTAGAAACTAGAAAAAGCACAAAATAAACTAAAAGCAACCATAAGGAGGAAATAATAAAACTAGAGGAAAATTCCAAGAAATTAAAAGCAGAAAACAATTGAATAAATCAACAAAACATAAAACAATACAATTAACAAGCCTCTAGCAACACAAATAAAAAAAGAATCAAGACACAAGTTACCAATATCATGAGTAAAAGACGACATATCACTTCAGACACTGAAGTGTATAAAACCACAATGAAATATCACTAACACCTATCAGAATGGCTAAAATAAAATACAGAGATAATACCAAATCTTGCCAAGGATGCAGAGAACTGATTGCTCATATATCACTGGTAGGAAAGGAAAATGGCACAGCTACTTTGGAAAATAGTTTGGCAGTTTCTTACAAACTAAATATGTATATGTGTTATGATGTAATAATTACACTCTTGAACATTTATATCAGAGAAACGAAAAGTATGGCCGGGTGCGGTGGCTTACGCCTATAATGCCAGCACTTTGAGAGGCCGAGGCAGGAGAATAAAGAGGTCAGGAGATTGAGACCATCCTGGCTAACACGGTGAAACCTCATCTCTACTAAAAATACAAAAAAATTACCCAGGCATGCTGACACATGCCTATAGTCCCAGCTAATCGGGAGGCTGAGGCAAGAGAATGGCTTGAACCCGGCAGGCAAAGGTTGCAGTGAACCAAGATCACACCATTGCACTCCAGCCTTTTTGACAGAGCAAGACTATTTCTCAAAAAAAAAAAAAAAAAAAAGTTATGTTGACATAAGACCTATAAACTAATGTTCATAGCAGTTTCATTTGTTTGTAATAGCTGAAACCTTGAAACAACTCAACTGTCTTAACATTTAACAAATGGTTAAAATAATAGTGTCACCACCATGTTACATACACATGTGTTGTTACACACAAGTTGAATATATCTCAAGGGAATTGGGCTGAGTATAAAAACCCAATCTCCAAAGGTTACGAACTGAGTGATTTTATTTATATAACATCATTGAATAGAGATGAAGTATAAATTCATGCTTGTGTGTGTTGAGTGGGTAGGCACAGAGGGGTGAAGAAGGAGGATATGGCTGGAGAGAGGCTGCAAGACGGACCCTCATAGTGGAACAGTGTGTGTACTGATTGTCACGATGATTACACAAATCTATACATGTGATAAAATTTTATAGAAGTATACACACCTGCACATACACATACACACATGCATGCAACCCTGGCAAAAACTAAATATACTTAATAGATTGCACCAGTGTCAGTTTCCTAGATTTGATCTTATACTAGAGTTTTGCAAGATGCAACTACTGGAGGAATTTGCATGGAGAGTACACAGGACAACCCTACATAATTTTTGGTGCCATCCTGTGTATCTATTATTTGAAAATAATTTAAGAAAAAAAAGACTTTGGTACAGATAGAAAGTGGAAGCTCTGCTTGCTAGGCATCATCTGTTTGGGGATATATAATATAAACAGCTAACAATTATTGAGCACTAACTATGTGTCAGGCACTCTGTTATGAGGAATACATGTAGCTTCTTACATAATACCCAAATTTTTAAGTTAGCTAGGATTTTAATACATTTTCAGATGATAAAATAGAAGCTCAGAGGAAGTTAAATTAGTTTTCTATGTTTTAACAAATAATACCATGCTGTATTTTACAAGGTAAGATGGAACTTGAAGTGCTTTCTGGAGTAGTGAGAAGGCCTACCTGCTCCTATAAATATATCTTTCTCTTATCATCAGTGCTGATGTTTCCTTTATCAGCAGTAAGATCTTTCAATTTCTTGTTAGAAATGTTTCTGATTACATGATGGGAGGAAATGGGACACTCTACAGAAGGAAAGGGAGAAGATAAGGATATAAAGCTATCTAGAACATACTAGATCCACTTTGTGACCTAGACAATAAATGTTCTAGTCTCACCTGAAAGGTAGGACGTTTCTGAAGACAAATCTTGCATACTTAAAAGTTCTCTCAACATTGGCCTTAATCTTGATATGTAAACTTGTAGTGTAGCAAATTTGATCAAAATCAGTCAACCCATTCGAAACTTTGTAGGAAACAAACACGTGTAAAACACTAAAAGGTCCAATCAATTGCACTATGTTCAATCAATATCTTCTAATGCCCAGTTCAGCAGGTAGCCTTCTTTTAAACATCCATATATGCCAAGAATGACAAAAAAAAGCATTTGATTTAACCACATACTGTTAGCTAAAAATTAACCACAGAGAGGCAGAAGCCAGAATATTCAATAGCAAATTATACAATAGGTCTCTTCATATGGATTGTGTAAAAAAAAGCACTCTGTAATTTAGATATTAACAGCTTAAGCATATTTTTTTGTTTGATTTTTAATGAGTCCAATTTTCCAACTAATGATTCCTTTCTTGGGTTAGAGTGATTTTGTGATTGAGCTTCAAAAGCAATTATATAGCTGGAATCATTAATTTAATTTACTTCACTGACTTAAACGCTAACAGTCTAGTTTCTGATCTTAAAATACTAATTTTTAAATCTTATAATAATGAAGTCTTTATTTTCTATTCCTAACTGGGTAGATAAATCTCAAACCCAGGTGTCAAGAGTAATTCTTCCCCTTACCCCACCATTTTTGGTAAATTCCATTTGTTCTTTTGACAACACATTTTCCAACATTTATTAAGTGCCAGGTATTATGTTAAGTGCTGGAACACATTAAGTTGTATTACAAGAAATTGTTATTATATGACCTGACCATTTTTAAGCCTAAAACGAATAACGCTATACTATTCAATCTAATAGCAATAAAAATATAGGTTCTTCCATGAAAACTTCTCGATCTGATAGATCTGATAGAAGAAACTTACAAATAAACAAAATTATAACTTGGAGAGATTCTGAAAGATGTCACGCTTTTTCTGGAGAGATGAAAGAGGAACCAAGTGGAGAAGGTGCAAGAGGAACCAAGTGGAGAAGATGCATGGGAAAGAAGGTCATTTCTATTAAAAGTAAAGTGCTCACGGAGAAATCCAGACTACAGATGACAAAAATTATGAGTCTTGATTGAAGAGAAAGAATCAAACCACAAAGCCTTTTATGTGATGAAATTTTTTTATGGCAATTGAAAAATGTTAGGGAGCATTTGCCTTTTAAGAAGGTCACTCTAGCAGCCTTCTATGTGTTGGGATGTTGGGCGAAGTATACAGGAGTTAGGACTGGAGCTGGGGGAGATCACTTAGAAGTTATTGCATCACTGTAGGCAAGAGGTGTTGAAAGAGCTACAGAAAAGCAAGAGCATTAGAAACGGTTAGGAGGAGCCAATGCAAGGGAAATAAAGATGACATTATTATACTGGCCTCATGTAGAATAAACCAGTGGGAGAAATTCAGATGGAGAGTTTTTGTTTGGGAAATGGTATGAAAAACTGAGACAGAAAATGAGGAAGAATCAGGTCAGGATGGAGGCAAGGAGGAATGTAATAAATCCAGTTTCACATATTCAAGTGAACATGCTTGGCTGGGATTTGATACTGGGCTTTTGAGACCACATATTTGAAGTGGAAATTTATATGACAGAGTCAACAGAATACACATGGTGGTAGTTCAGTTCATGGGAATGCATGGGGTTACCCAGGAAAAGAGTGGAATGAATAGCCAAAGGCCAAGGGCAGAGTGCTGGCAACACCAACAACTGATAGGTAAGACAAAGGAAGAAAGCCCAGAAAAGAGGAGTGATACAGAGTGGTGGGAAGGAAGCTAGAATAGTTGGTGTGAAGGAAGCCAAAAGAAGAGAGAATTTAAGAAGAGGAGAATAATTAAGAATATCAAATAGCATGGGAAGGTTGAATAATAAAGAGCTAAGACTATCCAGTGGCTTTTGCTGCTAGAAAACCATTTGTGACCTCGGTGGACAGTAATTTTTATGACAACTTGGGGATAGAAACTAGGTTGCAGAAGGTTTAGGAGTAAATTTTAAAAAGTGAGCAAGTGGAGGTAGCATGTGTAGGCTACTTAAAAGCAAACCAAAACACCATCATCAAATGTGTCTTTGTATCTTTATCATAAAAATAATATATGTTCATGTGAAGGGGAAATTCAGGTGTTAAAAAAGCACTTGTAATTCCAGAGAAAAATATGAATAATATTTAAGTTGTAGTATACAATCCTCTAGAATTTTGCTATGCATTAAAGGGTATATATAGAGAGAGCTATGTAGTATACATGCACACACGAACACATACACATACACACACACACTATATTTACTGGCAAATTATTATCTTGTAAACTGTTTTTATTCTTAAGAAGTCATGGATGTATCAATAAATAGTCTTGTATGACATTTATCAGGCTCTGTGAATGGGCCATGATTTATTTAACCATTACATATGATTGGACACATTAATTATTTCATATAGAACTATACGCTTATCCTCTATCCTTCTGGTCTTATCTGCACTTATTCTTCTTAAAACCTGATGCACAACTGCTATCTGGAGATTTTCTTTCACCTGCCAGTTTGGGAAGATTGTTTTCCTGATTCTTTATGTGTCTGATTTTCTTTGAATCCTATCGACTCATTTGGTAGAACTTTTGCATACAGAGTTAAAAGCCAAAAATATTGCTCTCTCAGAACTCCCATGACCCCGCTTCATTATTTTCCAGTATCCACTGCTGTAGATAAAACAAACAAACAACAACAAAAAGCCCTCAGGCCGAGAAGTCTCTCTTTTGTACATATCATGACTTTTACTTTTCAAAAGATTTAAAACCCTTATCTATGTATTGGTGCTCCAAAATTTCAGAATTAAGGAATCCAGTTGTGACCTATTTTAACTAATTGTTCGTGATATTCAGTAGCCTCTTTCAGTTTAAAGACTTGACTCTTTTAACTCTGGAGATTTACCTTCAACTAGTTATTTGATAATTTCTCATCAATTTTTACATGCTCGATCTTTAGAAATTCTATTCAGTTTGTTTGAACCTTCAAATGTTCAAGACATTTGAACCTCTTGAATTGTTTCTCTATTCTTCTAATATTTTCTCTTACATCTTTCTTTGTGAATTTTTTTTCTGTATGTTTTGGGAGATTACTCATCTTTATCTTTTAACCTATTGATACATTTTTGGTAGCAATACATTTCATATGCAAGAGCTTCTTTGACTTTTCTGGTTTTTCCTTTTGAGGCTTCCCATTTTTGTTTTGTGGACATATTATCTCCATGGGTCTCTGAAGATAAAAAATTAGACATATTTTGTTGTTTTCTTTTTTTTGAGATAGAGTCTTCCTCTCTCCTCTAGGCTGGAGTGCAGTGGCACGATATCTGCTCACTGCCACCTCCTCCTCCTCCCAGGTTCAAGCAGATCTCATCCCTCAGCCTTCTGAGTAGCTGGTATTACAGGCATGTGCCACCACACCCAGCTAATTTTTGTTTGTTTGTTTGTTTTGTATTTTTAGTAGAGACGAGGTTTCACCATGTTGGCCAGGCTGGCCTTGAACTCCTGACCTCAAATGATTCATCTGTCTTGGCCTCCCAAAGTGCTGGCATTACAGGTGTGAGCCACCCTTTCCTTCCCTTCTCTTCCCTTCCCTTCTTCCTTTCCCATCTTTCCTTCCTTTCTTCCCTTCCCTTCCCTCTCCTCCCCTCCTCTCCCCTTCCCTTCTTCCCTTTCCTTCTTCCCTTCCCTTCCTTTCCATTCCCTTCCCTTCCCTTCTTCTCCCCTTTCCTTCTTCCCTTCCTTTCTTTCCTTCCCTTCCCTCCCCTCCCCTTCCCTTCTTCCCTTTCCTTCCCTCCTTTCCTTTCCTTTCCTTTCCTTCTTTTTTTTTTTTTTTCACAGGCTGGAGTGCAGTGATGCAATCTCAGGTTACTGCAACCTCTGCCTCCCAGGTTCAAGTGATTCTCCTGCCTCAGCCTCCTGAGTAGCTATGACTATAGGCACACACCACCAGGCCTGGCTAATTTTTGTTATTTTAAGTAGACGCAGGGTTTCACCTTGTTAGCCAGATAGTTTCAATCTCCTGACCTCGTGATCCGACTGCCTCGGTCTCCCAAAGTGCTAGGATTACAGGTGTGAGCCACCATGCTCAGCCATTTTCTTTTTTTAAAATAGTTTTTGTGTTAGTTTATTTTAGTCACTCTGTCATACTGAAGGATTTCTGAAGGTTTTTGGTGTATCTTGATTATTTATTTTTTACAAAAAATGCTGGTTAAAAAAATCTAGCTATTTTCATATGTATAGACTGTGCTAATTGATAGGCAAGCATTTCCTTAAATTAATGCGTGGGGAGAGACCAAGGGAACTCTACATTCAAGTTTCTCACTCTGGGGAAACTTTAAATAAGTTATTTTCTTTAGGGCTTTTAAACTTCTTTAGAAAAGTCCCCTCCTGCTTGGTGGACAGAAGCCTGCTTTCCAGTGTGCTTTTCTTGGAGGTTGGAAAGATCTATGTGTGGGGGGTAGTCAACTGTTCCAAATACAGACATTCTATTATCTCTCCTGGTTTTAGTCCCATGTCTGACTTTGCCCTCAATTAAATCTTGCATATTTCAGTCCCAAGAATTGCCTAGATTCATTACAGGTGAATTTAAACAATAAGCCTTTCTATATACTAGGCTGGAGATTTCCTCTGACCTTATTTACCAGTTATAACTTTCAACCTCTATTATGTATTCTATAAATTTGTTAAAATCTTGAATCTGTTGATGACCCATCTTGTTTTATTTTTCTAAACAGTGGGTGATATGGTTTGGCTCTATGTTCCCACCCAAGTGTAATCTCAAATTGTAATCCCCATGATCTCCATGTATTGAGCACAGGATCTGGTGAAAGGTGATTGGATCATGGGGGAAGTTTCCTTTATGCTGTTCTCATGATGGTGAGTGAGTTCTCACCAGAGCTAATGCTTTTATAAGCGTCTGGCATTTTCCCAGCTTGCACTTTTCTCTCCTGCCACCATGTGAAGAAGAATGTGTTTGCTTCTTCTTTGCCTTCTGCCATGGGCAACGGAGCAAGATGACATCTCAAAAAAATAAATTAAATAAATAAATACATAAGCCTCTTTCCTTTATAAATTACCCACTCTCGGGTATTTCTTTATAGCATTGTGAGTATGGACTAATAGAGTAGGTTCATAAAATGTTAATGGGGATCTTTGATCAGAGATGTAGTATAATGCATCTTTAATCAAATGTCTTCTTAAGCACAGGTTAATTTTGTCTCTCTAGTTTATGACTCCATAAAGATAGGGATGTGAATGTTTTCACTACTGTATCCCTAATGCTTACTGTAATGTCTAGTAATGTCTTAAATGTAGTTGCTGAAAGAGCAATTAGGACTTGTGAGAACATCACAAGGGACTAAAACAAAAACAACAACAAAAAAAACCATTAAATTTTAATCCAGGTGGGTTAAATTTTAAAATATTAAGAAGAGATGCAGTCTTACATAAAATCAACATATTTTTGTTTATTGAGAATCTACTTTAGCTACCTGTTTTTGAACATTGAAAACAGTGATATTGGAGCAAGCAAAAGTGGTAAATAATATGACTTGTATGATTGGCTGTCCTTTAAAATGTATATTTACTATGTGTATGTGGGTGCACACACACACACATATAAACGTGCATGCATGCATGCATGATATCACTTTTCTCTGAGTCTCCTGTATTCATTCGACTTTGGAATTGTAAATTATAATTTTGCCAACTGAAGCACTTAAGTAAGGCAATGCTTATGATTGATGAGGAGTAGCTGCATATCACCCAGATATCACAGTTACCATCTGCCTGGATCCCAAGTGTTTACACAACGTGAGGTAGATTAGCAGTTCAGTTAATTAAATCACAGCTTCTAGAGTGTTTGATTCCTAGTTCCTACTGCTTATTCTCATTACTTCACTCATCCATTCATCAAATAACATTTTAAAAATAAATGAGGTAGGATTTGTGTGTATTCAACCAGGTAAACAGCTATATAAAAACAGTGAAGGCAATGCAACACATAATTTTGTAACAAAGAATGCAACCTCCTCAGGTACCTAGCAGCTGGTATAACAGCAATAGGCATGAAGAAAGAAAAATTGAGAAGTATTATGGCTTGGGTCACATGCTTACTGAGGCATCAGTCCTGGGGGGAAGAGTTTCAGATGCAGAGTAGAAATATAGATTACCAGAAAATATGGCTGAGCAAGTCTGGACAGAGCAAGTTAATTGCATGGACCAACATGGGGTTGCCACAAGGATCCAAATACACTTCTTAACTAAGTCAGAACTGATTTTCAACTTGTTTTTCCTGGAGGTGATGGTATTGGTGGACCAAGCTGCAAGGAACTGGAGAAGACAGAGCAAAGAAAATAGTACCGTGGTTGGCATAGAAGGTTGAAACATGTACTGAATAACAGAAATGACATCTTTGGACTATGTTCTTAGTTTAAAAGGGAGGTTCACCCATTTTTTACTATTTCTGATGCCTGGAACTCTTCTCAGTAATTTTGATCTTAGATAGCTGGAGAAATGAAGTGAGGATAAATTCAAGCATGGCTCAAAGATTGCTAGAAATATTAACTATAGATTTTCACTAGCAATGAGAAAGGTGGTTATACGATAGCTCAAGCTAAGGTTGAAGGAGTAAACTCTGAAAAAGCCAGCTTCTATAAGTTAAACATTCCTCCACATCTTGGGATCTGGACTAACATGAAACCAGCAAGAAGCATATGGTATAGAATTTAAGGTGGCACTCACTCTCAGAGTCTGCAAATGCCACCCTCCTTTTGCAAGACTCTGAGAGTGAGTAACTCCTTAAATTTTCTGTCTTTGGCCTCTCACTAGCCTTAACCCAGCTCTGGCCCTGCCACATTAAAATGTTTTTAGAACACTCACCCATTTCAAGCTTCATTTCCTCACCACCTCAATCCATCCCTCAAAATAAGTAGTAAAAGAGTTACCAAGAGAAACGAGGGACACATGCGTGAACATGAGACCTTCACTCTCAATCTAAAGAGATTTGTCCTTAGATGTCTAGTTTGGTGATTTTTTTCTTTTTAGCTCTTGGAATTCCGCACATGTACAAAACTGCACATGCCTATTAGCCACTTTTGGGGGCTTATGTGAGGATAGAGAACATACTTAAGTAAGTTGCATTTGACATGAAGTTGGCAAGGATAGTGAATAGATTTCATGCCAGAATCAAGATTTTAAAAGATCTCGACAGGCTGCAATGATGGGCCAACTATAATAAGATGAAACTTAACAGGGATACATGTCTGTACTTTGGTCAAAGTTCCAACTAAATAAACACAGAATGAGAGAGATGCAGTTAAAAGGTAACTCTTGTGAAAGACTTGAAGGTTTCAGTTTGGACTATTTCAATGAGTCAGTCACGCAGTGTGTTTAACCTAAAACTAAATGTAATTTTTGGCATTGTTGATGGAAGTCATTCATCTAAAATGAGGAAGATGATAACTCTGTTCTATTCGAATAGAGTTACTCCTCTGTCAAGGGGAGTGAATATCTCTTTTGCTTAGGAAAATTTATTAGTGATTTCTTTGCAAATTAAATATGTGGACTTAATTTAGGACAGAAAGTGTTATACAAGGGAAATTTCTGAATAAGAAAAAGTAGGAATTTTCTGAGAGGACTATCTCTGTAGGTGGATGTAGGAGTCTAGCACCACAGTGGAAGGCTGGAGACTAAGGAGAGGAAAGGCTATAAGAGCTTTCTTGCTAGGGAAAGTCTGTGAGTTCTCAGAACTGCTATTTAACAGTAGATTGTTTTCTTTTCTGAAATATAATTTTCCTCAAGTCCCCATATTTTCATTAAAAGTCAGTTACATACAACAGATTTGTGTTTGGTAGAATAGCCACAGTAAGTCTACACAGAGATATCAAAAATGCAGCATGGACCAGGGATTTAAAGCAAGAATTAAAAGCAAGCAGAAGAATGTGAAAAGACCAGACTGGCTTAGCCTCCCAGCCTACATCTTTCTCCCATGCTGGATGCTTCCTGCCCTTGAACATTAGACTCCAGTTCTTTCAGCTTTGGGACTTGAACTGGCTTCCTTGCTCCTCAGCTTGCAGACAGTCTGTTGTGGACGTTGTGATTGTGTGTTAATACTCCTTAATAAACTTCCATAGATACATATTTCTATCCTATTAGTTCTGTCCCTCTAGAGAACCCTGACTAATATGATCATCATGAAGAAAAATTGCAGAAGAGCAAAACGTCTGTCCAGGACCCCCACCTATAAGGCTATAATTCAGAGAAAAAATAACTGTGGTCTGAATCAAGGCAGTGTAAGAGGGAGAGAAATGTATTTATATGGATTTGATAAATAATAAGGAATTTTAAAAAGATCTTGTTTGCTGCTTGGCCTCTAGATAGATGGTGATGCACTTCACTGAGAGAGAAGTAAGAGAGAGCACAAAGCCTGGTGAAGGGAACTTGAGAGCAAATGGGATTTGGTGATGAATTTAGTTTTGTACTTACTCATTTTGATATACCCAAGGGAAACAAGTATGTATGTGTTTTTTAGGCAATGGGCTGTTCAGGTCTGTGCTTGGGAGTGATATCTTGATGCAATAGAGATTTGAGACCATCAGGACATGGGCAATGATCAAGACTTTGAAAAGCTGATTCAGTAAGATTGTGTAATGGAGGATGAGATGGGACATGAGAACAGAACCCAGAGGAGCATCAATATTTTAGGGGTGATCAGAGGGAAAAGCATCTATGAATACTACTAAGAAGGAAGTCCTAAAGAGGTAAAATGAAGATGACAAAAACTTGTCACAGAGTCAAGTGAAATAAGGGTTTCGAGGAGACAAAGGCTAAGGGTATCTAATGAAACACCAAGAAAGAACTAAGTGTCCTCACAGTGAAATAACGAAAAAAGAGATGAGTGATAACAATGGTTAAAGCAGTTTTATTGAAGTGTAAGGGAGTGTTTATCATATAGGGAAAGTTTCTGAAATACAGGAATGTTCTCTCTATGATTAGGTATATTCAACTACTGCTACTTGATAGGTTTTTACATAATAAAAATTCAAACATGAGAATTTTTTTCTTAATTAAAAAATTATATTTATAAGATGAAGTGTATAGTTATTACTGTCACGTCACGATAAAGTTCACAGACATAAAAGTTAAGGAGATATTGTGAAAGAGCTGTATTCTAAATGAAAAAAGGGATATTCCTGATTGCTAATGTAATAAAATGTTCATATAAATATGTTTATGAAGCAATTTCAAGCATGGAGAAAAGTCGTGAAAAGAGAATAAATAACTTTTTCCTCTGAGTTTGAATAAAAGGATTATGTGATGCCCCATCAACCCCAAATACTTTAATGAGAATTTTCTTTTTCTTTTCTTTCTTTTTTTTTTTTTTTTGAGATGGAGTCTCACTCTGTCACCCAGGCTGGAGTGCAGTAGCATGATCTTGGCTCACTGCAACCTCTGCCTCCTTGGTTCAAGCTATTCTCGTGTCTCAGCCTCTGGAGTAGCTGGGATTACGGGCATACACCATGCCCGGCTAATTGGTATTTTTAGTAGAGACAGGGTTTCACCATGTTGGCCAGGCTGGTTTCAAACTCCTGACATCAAATGATCTGCCCGCCTCAGCCTCCTGAAGTGTTGGGATTACAGGTGTGAATCACCACGCCCCGCCTTACGAGTATTTCTTATAATTGAAGACTTTATCTTACATTACTGTAAACCATCAATATCAGTAAATTAATGTAAATACATCACTCTCATGTAACCTCAGACACCATTTACATTATAGCAAACGGATACAGTTCAGAATCAAACGTGGCATTTAGTTGTCTCTTTATTCTCCTTCAATTTGGAACAGATCCTCAATCTCTCCTTGACTTCATGATCTTGACATTTTTGAAGATAAAAAGGTCAGCTATTTTGTAGAATGTCCCTCAATTTTAGTTTGTGTGTGTGTGTGTGTGTGTGTGTGTGTGTGTGTGTGTGTGTGTGTTTTCTTATAATTCAATTCCATATATGCATTTTATTTCTTGCAGGAATACCATAAAATTATATTGCATTTTTCTCATTGCATTTATCACCTAGTACCTGATTTGAATTGTCCTATTACTGCTAATGTTAATGTTGATTACCTGTTTAAAGTAGTGCCTGCCAGGATTCTCTACTGGAAAGCTACTACTTTTCCCTTTGGAATGAATGAATAGTGGGGATGTATTCTGAGATTATGTAAATTTCATATCTCTCATTGAACTTTCAATTAATTAGCTTATATTAACTTATATAAAATACTAACTTTATTAACAGCTGGTATATTAATTAACTTATAATTAATTAACATATTAATTAGTAAACATACTCAGCTCATGAGTATGGGCTCATGGATTCTTATTTTATTTGATGTTATAATTTATTGATGTTGTCATAATTTATTTTGATGTTCAAGTTGTCCTGGATTTGGCTGGTGGGAACCTCGTCAAGCTGCTTCCTGTGCTTTTTTGACATGTCCTTATTATTCTTTCGGCACTCTTTATGGCATAACAAAGTGTTCCAGACTCATCTTTTACTTTCCTTGCTCAGCCTTGGATTTAGCTATTTCAACAAGGAGTCCTAATTTTTTTCAAAAGAGAATAGAATTTAGTAACCAAGATCTGGGTGCTAGGTATTTTAAACACAGACACACAAGAACACACTATGATGGTTTGTTTTAGGTGTCAACTTGACTGGAATAGGGGGTACCCAGATATTTGATCAGACATTCTGGGCATGTCCATAAGGCTGTTTCTGGAGGACAGTAACATTTTCATCTATAGACTGAGTAAAGCAGATTGCCCCCTGCCCCCACTGTGGGTGGGCCTCATCTAATCAGTTGAAGGGCTGAATAGACCCAAAAGGCTGACCCTCCCACAAGTAAAGGGGAAGTTTTCCTGCCTGATGGCTAACAAGCTGGGATTTTTTCCTGCCTTCAATCTCTAAGTGAAACATCAGCTATTCTTGGAATTCAAGCTCGCTGGCCTTTGGACTGGAATGACACCACTGGTTTTCCTGAGTCTCCAGCTTTCTGACTACAGATCTTGGGACTTGTTAGCCTCCATAATTACATGAGCCGATTCTTACTGATAAATCTTATTGGTTCTGTTTCTCTGGAAAACCCTGACTACTATACACACACATATATATTATACTCTACAGTTATTTCTATGTCTATCTAAATATGTTGAAAAACATGAGTTCACACTTACATTTCCAGTTTCAATGCAGTACCACAGATTCAGCCTAGTTTTTTTTTTTTTTTTTCTTTCCCTGTTTGTACCTCCCTTCCCTGGCCGTGAAAAACCTGACTCCTATTTCCTTTTCTTCTTCTTCTTTTTTTTTTTGAGATGGAATCTCACTCTGTTGCCCAGGCTGGAGTGCAGTGATGAAATCTCAGCTCACTGCAATCTTCACTTCCCAGGTTCAAGCAATTCTCCAGCCTCAGCCTCCTGAGTAGCTGGGAATACAGGCACGTGCCACGACACCCAGTTAATTTTTGTATTTTTTAGTAGAGATGGGGTTTTGCCATGTTGGCCAGGCTGGTCTCACACTCCTGACCTCAGGTGATCTGCCCACCTCAGTCTCCCAGGGTGCCGAGATTACAGTCGTGAGCCACCATACGCCACCTATATTTTCTTGTAATCTATTTTCTTCCTTGATCAGACCCCCTGTATGTAACTAAGCATTGGTCCTTACTGCTACCCCTTGTCTTACTGCACCAATGTCCTTCTTGCTCTGCTGGGGTCTGACACCAATTGCCAGGCCATCATCACCACTGTCCCAGTGTAGCTACCACTTTTCACATCACCCTCACTTTACACATGACATCCTGCATTGGACAGCTGCCACTGCAGTTCTCCACACACCCCACAGCCCTGACCCTGTGGACACTCTGCTCCTCTGGCTTGTCCTCCCCGCCCTGTGTGGGGCTGTTCTATGCAAAAACTCCTCATCTGTTGTTTGTTTGTTTACTCCATCAAACAGTATGGAAAATTTAAGACAAACACTTTGGACATTTCCTTGTTTAAACAATTCTCCAATTCACCAAATACATTTAGAAAAGCACCTATATAAATAAGGATATTTCACAGCCTCCCTCTTCTGTGTACTACTCCCAAGCTTTCAGTTTTGGTGTCACCGCTAAATGTAGGAAGGAAACTCATGGCCTTGAAACACATCAAGAGGACCCCATATTCTACTTGAGAAATGGCATTCTATGTCCCACTTATACAAGTTGTGTATTCAAATTTAGGATTCATGACAGCTGTGCTACTATACTTAGAAGGAGGGCAGGGATAGAAATTTAATTTTGACAAATTTCTCATCACAGCTTAAGTCTTGTTTTGAAAAATGAATTATTTAAAAACAAAACACTTATTTATATAAATGTGCTTTTCAAAATCTCAATTTAAAATATTCACAACTTTAGATGTGAAGGCATATATCATGAAAAACATCCTTATTTCTGTTATAGTTCCTGTAACCGATTTTTTAAAGAGATAAATGTTTTTATAGCAAAAACATTGGCAAAATCTCTTTATCTTTCTGAATTTTTTGTGCTTTCATTTAGGGAAACAATGGGCAGCTTCTTCCTTATTGGGCACTGAAATGCTGACATATGACGTATAATATTTGTTACTTTCCGTGAGGCAACATGAAAGTTGGCAGATATGTGTTCCTTAAAATTAAGGAAGAAACATGGCACGTTTCCTTGCCAAACACCATGGTTATAGGAGAGTTATATGTGATTTATTCAGTGACAGAGTTGTCCAGAAATAGGAAAAAAAGAAATAATATTCTGGAATGATTATATATACATTGAATTCATTCCTATCACTAGCTTAATTTCAAGAAAACAATCCTATAATCGTATTTTACACTATTTTACTTAAAAAGAAATAAAGAAAGCAAGCACACCTAATAGAAATAGGGCACCATTTGAGAGTTTTAACTCTTTTATAGTAGGAAAAATGGACTCAACGTCTAGACATAAAAGACTGCAAATGGGAATTGACCAATTCAGCGATTGTAAATCTTGCTTCAGGGTCACTCAGCCTGCTTCCAGAGATTTTAATGTGTGTGAAATATGTCAACAATGATCATAAGCAATTTATTATTATTAAGAAAACAGCAGTGAAGTTAGCAGTGATAATAGCATGTTTAGGAAATTGATAAGTTTTGAGTAGCCCTAAAAATTAGCAAAATTGCTTATTTAATTTTCTCATACAGGCTTGTTTACAGAAATTGTGTGAATAAAAATCAAATATGGTAGAAATATAAAGGAAGCATTTTCCAAAATGAGTCATAAAATAATTTTTATGGTTTCAACTAACATTTAAAAAATAAAATAGTTGTAGAAAAATATCAGAAGGGATCATATACAAGAAGAATGAGGATTATTTTTGCAAAAATCTCTATTTATTTCCATTATTATATATGATTGGATGGTGGAGAATTATGGCATATAATGTATTTTTACTACTTTGGTTGTGTAAAAAAATACTTGAAAATTATTCTGTTTGAGGAGTCCTATAAGGAGTTTTTTTAGTTGACCTATTAATGTTCTAAAGTCAAGCTTTACTTTGGTCTTCTTAGTGTGTGAGCATGTATGTGGTTGTGTATTCCTCCCACACTTGATAAAACAGCACATACTAAATATTAACCATTTTTAAGAATCATAATTATGTTTGTGGAATACTTATTGTATATCATATTCTGTGGTAGATTCCAGGGATAAAAAGATAATCACTGCTCCAGAAGGTTTACTTGAGTGAGAGAATGAGAAATTAACAAATGATTGCAGGAAGCTGATCTGAGTGTCCCTAGGCATAGATCAACAAAGAGTAATGGAGTACATGTGGGCTTGATGCTTAAAATCTCTGTTATTGCAGAGAAATAACATTAGAGCTGAATCTTGAAGGAGGAGAGTCACAGTAGAGGGAGGCAGAAAGAAGACCAAATGCATAGGCATGAACATGTTATATAACTGCAGACAAGAGGTCACTTGCAACTAGAGTCTGAAGTTGCAGGGTTGGGGTTGGTATGGTATAGCTGAAGGGTTAAAAAGTGTATTCCTAACAGCCCTGTTTGCTATACTGAGGTGCTATGCTTTTATCCTAAAAGCAATGAGAAATCATCCTCCTTGAGATTTTCAGGTACAGAAGCATCATGATTTGATCAGTCTTCCTAATAAGATGGCTTGAATTGGAAGGATGGATTGGCAAGTGGCTCCCAATTAGAGGAAGGGAAACCCAGTGTGAACTTAGAGATGAAAACCCTAAAAGTGAAGGCAGAAAAAGGATAAATTTGAAAGAGTCATAGAGGAAGAAGGGTAGGACTTGTGATGGAGTTGTAAGGGTGGGAAGACATCAGTGTATGCGTAGAGTAAATCAATAGGCTGTCCAGCTAAATAAGTACATTTTCAAGGTTAACCTTGACCAAATAGTGAATACAAGTAAGAAATAGATTTGGGGAAGTCAGATGGCTAACTTAGTTTCAGATATGTAGATTTGCGTCATTGGAGGACCATTCCATGAAGATATTTCATAGGGGCTCAGATAGAATTGGACTCTCAAAAATATTTGTTAATGAATATATGAACAGTTGGATGGCACTGTTAAAGGCTCAGAAGTGGCATCAGTGATTTAGACATCGCTGATTTAGAATAAGGAAGTCACCTACAATGGGAGTAGGGAACACCAGTACTGAAGGAAGCAGGATATAAAAGCAGAGGCAGAAAGAAAAATTCTCAAAGCACGTAATCAGCCCAACATTATTTTAGTCTACATTTAAATTTTTAATTCAGGACATAGCATTTGCTTAAGAAAAAATATCCACATCGCATGCTATGTCAGATCAGCTAACTTTACTGACTTGTAAAGTACTCCAAATCATGTCAATGTGAGGATTTTAGAAATGGATATCTATAAACTATGATATAATTCAGAAAAATTCCAAACACAGAGGGACCCTAAATTGTTGGATCTTTTTACATTTTGAAAGTATCTATGAGTTCAGTCAAGAACAAAGAGACTTGAATTTACAGGATTGAAAATTTAGGTTAACACCCAAAACACATTTGCAATACCCAGAAAGCTATAGGGTGTGGGCGCTATTGTTCCTCAGGTATTTATATATCGTTATAAATAAAGGAATGTGGCTGTAGAAGAATGGCAGTGTTTATTGAGTCTCATTAGGAAAGAGGAGTTATGGGGCTTCTCAGAAAGTACACTGGAGAAAAAACCAACTTGCTTGCATTTATGACTCTCAAAACTTGGTGAGAACTAATATGTCTTTTGAATTTTAATCAGTCAAGTGTGTCAAATATTTCTTCTCCAATAGTGCCACTCTAGGGCAAGCCATCATCATATCATCCTCTCTCACCTGGACCAACTATTAGCTTCCTAACTGTTCTCACATTATTTTTACGCTAGTCTCCATGTTTGTTCAGATCAGCTAGAGTGATTTTTTAAAATGCAAATCTGATTATGTTGCCCTTGGCTGAAGGATATTTCAAGTGATATTTTAACACAGACTTTAGGATGAGACTGAAATTCTTAGAGTCTACAAGGTTGCATGACCTGGCCCCTCATAATTCCCTCATTTTGCTCTCTGTTCCATTGGGGAGATTATTAAAGCCTTCAGTGTGTGGTGTGGCCCAGACTTTCATTCTTCGCTTATGCTCAGCTACAAGGCAACTTCCCTAAGCCTCCAATTGAGCCTGACAGGCTCTGAGACAATGGAACAGGTACACTGAAAATTTCCTTTATAAAACAAATAGTATTTTGTACTGATGAATGTATTTGTATAACAACATGATTAATGTATGTTGGCCTCACTGGACTGGAAACAGCATGTGATCATCACTGTTACCCAGCAGCTAGCACAGTGCTAGGAATAAAGGGATGGGTGGTCAAAGACACTTGGAATAAATGAAGGGCTTGTGAAGGAATCAGCAAAGTTGAGATGCAGTTGTGCCTCGTTGAACAAGCAGAGAATTCTTTATAGAATGAGGCCTAAATTAATCTATTTCACAGAAATACAGTAATATGAATATGTCTTTCTGGCTGTCCTGTTTTATGGAGAAAATGGTAATGAACAGCATATCAAGAAAATATCTTTATTAGAAAGTTTCACGATTATATAATCTCTATTGTCCTTTTCAGCCATAAAATTAGTACTTAATATAGTATTAAATATGAAAGTATTATTATACACTACTTGGAGTGTTTATATCTAGTAATATGTTTTTCCCCTTGTATCCTCTACTCTTCATAGAGCATTTTTTTCAACTTTTATTTTAGATACAGAGGGTACATATGTAGGTTTGTTACATGGTTGTAATGCTGAGATTTTGGGTATGGGTCCTATCACCCAGGTAGTGAGCATAGTGCCCAAGAGGTAGTTTTTCAATCAATTTCCCTCTTTCTCCTTTCCCCCTTCTCGTAGTTCCAAGTGTCTATTATTTCCATGTATGTGTCCATGTGTGCTCAGGGTTTAGCTTCCACTTATAAGTCAATGTATTGTATTTGGTTTTCTGTTCCTGTGTTAATTCACTTAGGATTATGGCATCCTGCTGCATCCATATTGCTGCAAAGGACATGATTTTATTCTTTTTGATGGCTGTATAGTATTTCATAGTACATATGTGTCATATTTTCTTTATCCAGTCCACCATTGATGGGCATCTGGGTTGATTCCATGTCTTTGCTAGTGTGAATGGAGTGGCAATGAACATACAAATGCATATGTCTTTTTGGTATAATGATTTATTTTCCTTTAGGTATATACCTAGTAGTAGGATTGCTAGGTTGAATGGTAGCTCTGTTTTACATTCTCTGAGAAATCTCCAGACTGCTTTCCACAGTGGCTGAACTACTTCACATTCCAATCAACAGTGTATTAGACTTCCCTTTTCTCCACAGCTTCTATGCCTTCTTTTGGGAAGTGTCTGTTCATGTCCTTTGCCCATTTTTTAGTGAGGCTATTTGTTTTTTGCTTGTTGATTTATTTAAGTTCCTTATAGACTCTGGATCTTAGACCTTCTCAGATGCACAGTTTGTTAATATTTTTCTCCCATTCTGTAGGATGTCTGTTTACTCTGTTGATAATTTCTTTTGCTGTGCAGAAGCTCTCTAGTTTAATTAGGCCCCACTTGTCAATTTGTTTTAGCTGCAGTTGCTTTTGGGGACTTAGCCAAAAATTCTTTGCCAAGACTAATGTAGAGAAGGGTATTTCCTAGGTTTTCTTCTAGGATTTTTCTAGTTTGAGGTCTTATATTTAAATCTTTAATCCTTCTTGAGTTAATTTTTGTATATGGTGAAAGGTGAGGGTCTAGTTTCATTCTTCTGCATATGGCTAACCAGTTATCCTAGCATCATTTATTGAATAGGGTGTCCTTACACCATTGCTTGCTTTGTTGGCCTCATCAAAGATCAGATGGCTGTAGGAGTGTGGCTTTATTTCTGAGATTTCCATTCCGTTCCATTCATCTGTCTGTTTCTGAATAGCACGAATAGCATCATGCTATTTTGGTTACTGTAATATTATAATATAGTTTAAAGCCAGATAGTGTGATGCCTCTGGTCTTGTTCTTTTTGCTTAAGATTGTTTCAGCTTGTTGGGTCCTTTTTGGTTCCATATGAATTTTAGAATAGTTTTTTTTTTTTCTAATTCTGTAAAGAATGACATTGGTAGTTTGATAGGAATGACGTTGAATCTGTAAATTGCTTTAGGCAGTATGGCCATTTTAATGATACTGATTTTTCCAATCCACAAGCATGAATGTTTTTCCATTTATTTGCATTGTTTCTGATTTCTTTCAGCAGCGTTTTGTAGTTCTCGTTATAGAGATCTTTTATCTTCTCGGTTAAATATATTCCTAGATATTTCATTTTTCTTTGTGGCTGCTATTGTTGATGGCATTGTGTTCTTGATTTGACTTTCAGCGTGGATGTTATTGGTATATAGAAATGCTACTAATTTTTGTACATTAATTTTTTGTCCTGAAACTTAACTAACGTTGTTTATCAATTCTAGAAGCCTTTTGGCAGAGTCTTCAGAGTCTTCTAGATATAGAATCATATTGTCAGTGAAGAGAGATAATTTGACTTACTCTTTTTTATGTGGATGCTTCTTATTTATTTCTCTGAGCATATCATTTTTAATTAATCCCTGCTTTTTATTTTTTGTATCTTTAGTAGAAGAAATTAAATGCGGTACCATATAATGCCCTCATGGTAGGGAGGAAAGAGTTTAATAACTTTGCTTGCATAAGTGCACTTAAAAATTATACTAATATTATTTTTGACTCAAGTCAAATAAAATAAATTTTGAATTCTGAATTAAAGTTGCAAGTGATTGTGCGTTACAATATTAAGAACCCACTTAAGGAATGGTTAATACTAAATTCAATACAGTCAATCCTTGTATTAATAATTTATTAAATTAGTATTGCTTATGAGATCTATAAAGGTGTATCTCTATAACTTTTTAAACATCCTTGACATATAAGGCTACATGAAGCCATGTCTGGTGAGCTGGTGGTAATGGGTTCCAGGAGGGTAAAGCAGTGAATGTTGTGGTTTCTGTCCTCAGAAATTGGCAAAAGCTTCAGTTTTAGTTTATGGCTTCATTCTTCCCCATTCTTTTCCCCTTTAGTCTGGATGGACCTGCATTAAGGGTGAAATATGCAACTAAGGTCCAAGTCTAACAGTGCATTGTAGTGTCGTATTCACCTGGCCACAGTAACTGATTGAGGGCTGACAATGACACAGAGACAATCAAACATAAAGTTTCAGATGAGAATTTTGAGACAGATGTAGGGCCTCTTTCTATTAGACTTGAGATTGGAAGGATATGAGGCTGCAGGTGCTACAGACATACTGCTTCATAAGAGAAAACTCACATAAGGAACTACCTCAGAAGGAGTCTTAACAATGTCTATTGCCCCCTGCATCAAGCCACATGTGTAATTATATCCACACCCTCAACTTTCTCAGTTATGTGAACCGTATTTTTTTTATTAATTATTTTTTTTTTTTCTTGAGACAGAGTCTTGCTCTGTCTCCAGGCTGGAGTGCAGTGGCGCAATCTCAGCTCACTGCAACCTCCACCTCCTGGGTTCAAGCAATTCTTCCACCTCAGCCTCACGAGTAGCTGGGACCGCAGGCGTGTGCCACCACGCTCGGCTAATTTTTTTGTATTTTTAGTAGAGACAAGGTTTCACCATGTTGGCCAAGATGTTCTCGATCTCTTGACCTCGTGATCCACCCGCCTCGGCCTCCCGAAGTGCTGGGATTACAGGCCTGAGCCACCGCATCCGGCCTATTAATTTGTTTGAGTGATTCTATTTGAACTGATCCTTCATTACATGCAACTCACAGTGCTAACGTAGGTACATTTAAGAGTTTCTAGTTAGAACTAAACTTACACCATGAAGACACTAAAAAATTCAATTCAGCAGACCTTTGATATTTGTAAGGTCCTCCTTACACTTTCTTCATTCTCAGTTTGAAAGATTTCTTTAAAGAATGACTTCTTTGGAAATCATTTTTCCAAGAAACAATTTTTTTTTCACTTCATGAGAGTTATTGGTCTAAATTTTTATCTTGTGTATAAATATTCCAAATCAGACAGAAACCAGGGACCCCATCCTCCAGCGTCCTGGAGTGGCGATGGAATCCAAAGGGGTGCCCTCGTCAGGGCTGAGCCTCTCTAGATCAGGCAGAAGGACAGGACAAGGGACCCCAGAACCCGGAGTCCAGAAACAGTCAAAAGTGAACAGAACCAGGAACTGTAGATCCCTAGAATTTAAAGGCAGAAAAACCAGAAACAGGACTCTGTTCCAGAGTCCAAAACCCAGAACCAGGACCAGGGACTCTGGGGGCACCCAGAATCCAAAGACCAGAAACAGGACTCTTCCAGAGTCCAAAACCAGAACCAGGACTGAACCAGGACTCTTCCAGAGTCCAAAACTAGAACCAGGACCAGGGACTATGGGGCACCCAGAGCCCAAGGTCGCAGGAATCACCGTAGTCAATTCCGGCGTCCTGGAATTGGATGATCCCTGTAACTTCCAGGAATAACCAGATCAGGCCTGACTTACCTTCTCCGCAGAGCAGGAACCAGGGTCTCTGAAGAATAATTTGGTGGAGCGCGCCGAGAGTCGATCCGCTCTCCTCCGGCAAGGGGTGGTCTATGGGGGTCCTGGAACGTCTCAGCGGGCGCCTCCCCTATAGTCCGCCATCCTCCCCCAGGGGAGTCCGGAACGAGCCCGGTCTGCACCTGGTGGTGAATATCTCGCTGGAGACTCCAAATGTTGTAACCGAGTGAGTTAGAAGGAACGCGACACGCTCTGAGTTCCAAATTAAGAGTCCTTTATTAATTAGCCAGGGACCCAGAGACGACTAACGCTCAAAATTCTCTTGGCCCCGAGGAAGGGCCCTGATTATTTTTATACCTTGATTTAGGTAGGGGAGGAGAGTACCTAGCTGAAGCAGAATTTTACAGCAGCAGGAAAGCAGATTCGAGGAAGGGGCAGCGGGCACAGGTGGTTTCCATACAATTACCAAGAAGGGGGGGCGATCAGGCTCCTTCTACACAATGGTCAAAGGGAAACTTTTCTCTTACAATAGCAGGGGGGACGGATGCCAAGCAGGACGCAGTTACAATGGTTACAAGCGTTAAGAACAGTACCTTCAATGCTTCTAAATGCAGCATGACCCAGTTACGCACCCAAAGGGGCTGTGGTAAGGAAGGCGAAGACAGGTTGGAGTTTACAGCTAAAATGGAGTCAATTATGCTAGCCCAGGGTAGGTTATTACATACAAGATGAGTCAATTTTAATCAGAGAATTATCCACTTCAATGCATTCAACGGGACCAAATAACTTGTTTTCACATATTAGCCTTGAAGAATCCACAATTCAACATTGTATTTAAACAAATTATGAATTACTGGGAATCTACATGGTTGCTTTAAGGCATCAGAACTGCAACTTAAACACCTCAAATACTAAGGAGAATTGGAATGGTTTGATGTATGCTTGTTTGTGCACTTTCAGAATATAGATGTAAAGCATTGCCAGTCTTGTCATACATTATGCCTAATCAAATTTACAATGAGTAAGTTGATGATATATTTTTAAAGTATAAGCAAAATATAAACATGTAAGAAGATACACCCTCTTGCTTTGGGTGAGGGAGAAAGTGAATTTAATCTAGAAGACGAAAGACTACAATTGAATTCAATCTAGCTAGCTATTTGGAGCTAAGGGGATCTGGTTGCAATGTGGAAGCAATGTGGAAGTGCTAGGAGGGAAAGATGGATTTCAATTGCCTTTTTAAAATGAGAGATGATTACTAACTGGGAACTGTCTGCTCTGAAAGAAATTGTCTTTCTGGACAGATGAACTCCTCTGGGATAATTACTACAAAGATTAAGGTCCAGCTTTCTATAAGGAGTCTGACCTTGTAAATGTCCCCCGTTTATTAGCAGATAGGGTTTGCAGGGAGTCTAAACCCTTCCATTGAGGACACCCTCATTCTCCAAACAGCAAGAGGCAAACACTAACTCTCACTAGCCTGTGTGCATTTCAGCATTTAATTTCCTCAAGGGAAAAGTTTCCACTGAAGGGCAAAAACAGGAATAATTGTGTTACAAGAGTAACAAAGGTAAATGTTCTCAAACAGTTCATCTGTCTGTATACTACAGAACCTGTATTTTCACACCAATAAACAGATTCAAAGGATAAATTGTCCTGCACAGAATAAGCATCAGCTCACACCAAAGAACCATTCAGTTCAGTGAGGCAGCCAAGACCTATTCCAGGAGTTAGTTCTAATCTTACCTTTTCCTGGTGTCAAGACACTATTTACACAAAACAGGGCGGGGGAGGGGGCAAGTAGGGACCTCATGGCTCACCTAATTAAGAATTTTATTAAATTTATTATTTTCCTTGGTATATTTACTTCATCTTTTTTCCTAATTTAACTTCCTCCCTTACGCATCACTAGGGGAGGAGATGAAACCCTACATAGGGCATTAGATGTTGATTCTTTCATAACTAAAGAAATACACTTCAGTGATGAGCACGTTTTCTTTTTGTCCCCTACTTAAAAAAATTCAGTCAAGCTCTCATTTCATGTTTTTCCAGAGTATAAATATTTAGACATCAATATTTTCATTAGTAACAGTAATGAAAACACTCACTTATATTTTGTTTTATATATGACAACCTTGTCAGAAGCCAGTTATTTTCCATAACAGTTCTCTGAGGGGGGTTAGCAAGAGAAATTCTTATGCTGAGTTTTAGCCATATGAGGAATCATTCTGTTATTTTTATTTTCATTTGAAGTATTCAATTATGAAATTGAGTTGTACGGAGAAGGTGTCATCTTGATGCTATTTATAAAAGATCAGTCTCTTCCACTCAAGAAAATTTTACTCAAGTGAAGAGAAAGTAAATGCACTCACATGTATATTCAGGGCTGCTAATAATTACTTTCCAATCTGGAAGAAATTGTGTGTGTGAATAACAAAACTAAGTCAGAAAAGTTTTTTAAATTAATTTTTCAAAACCTGGACAATACATAAGAGGAGATACTTTTTACTATTAAATTTTTGCTTTATTTTGTTTTCTGATTTTTTTACTCAACTAAGCTTTCTGATCTTCTCTCTATTAAGAATTTAGTGACTTATACTGTTTACAAAGATGTAACTAAAGGGGACCTTGTGTTCTTTTTGTAATGTGAGAAATCCTGTTGAATAATGGTGTGTTCTAATTTATTTGTTTACAAATAAGATGTTCAATTACAAATGTTAAGTATTCTGTTTAATAATTTAAAATGCTCTTTCAGATATAGCTGGAAGGTGCATCTCTATAGAAAATTATTTTCCTAATACTTCACATCCTTCTGGTGGTGTGGATATTTATAAAGAGAGAGAGAGAGAGCGTGTGTGTGTGTGTGTGTGTGTGTGAGTGTGTGTGTATGTACACAAACATGCATATACACATATCTCTATATAAAGATAGATCTATACATATATAACTACATATATATATATATGTATACTTAGAGGTACAGATGTATGTTATTCAGTATTTGCCCCCAAACTTTTAAGTTCCAATCCTGTTAATAACAAAATTTCCTCTCTCCTACCTCCATGACAGTAGCTGAAATCTATATATTCATTAAGAAGTTAGAAAAGCCACATAGTATTGACCTAGATGTTAAGTACATTTATCCTTTACTCTTCACAACATAATCTACATACATCTAAATAGCTATTGTCTGTTAGGTGTGCGAGACGCACTGTGCAATTTACTTAGCTCACTGAAAATGTTATTTGTACACATGGAGTCACTGTCTAACTGCGATAGCTGTCAATGCCCACTGAGGTCCATGGCCTACAGGTTGGAAACAACTATTGAGCAGGGATATTCAAACAATTTTTTGAGGTCCATTTTGAATGACTCCCAAGAGATTTCATAATACAAAAAAGAATAAACTCATAAACAAATATGAACTCTGTATATTGTCTTTTATATTTCTAACAATATATTCTTCAGAATATCAATTACTATAAAAAATTGAGATGTTTCTCCTTCTGCACCGTGACTCATGGTGTTTCATCAAAAGCATGAGTAGGGAGTTATTCTTGGAGTTTATAATGGCTGAATTGGAACAGATAGAAACAATGGGGTGAAATGGGGAGAAGGAAGGATGAGGCATGAGAAGAAGGATAGGTGAGGCAAAGTCAATTTATATCCTTTGGTGTTCCTGGTTTGCAAGCTTGCATTCATTGATACAGAGTTCATAGGGGGCTGGCCATCTTCTAGGGGCTGAAGTAACATAAATATCTAGTTATTTACAGAAAAAAAGTAAGATCTTCTCATTCTCCTCAAATATTTTTCTAGGAACAGAGTAGCCTCCTGTTTCTACCTTCTGCATTCTTTATGTATCCATCCCTATGCTGATTTTCTTATGGTTCTTATGAACTAACCATTTCTCCTTAATTCAGTAGTACTATTCAGCCTAATGCTCTGTTCTTCCAGTGATCTTTACGATACCTTGGTTAAAGTCATTTGATATAACCTGAGCACAACATTCTTTATTATTCTTGATTTATAGTCAGGAATCCAGGTTTTACAACTCAGTAGGATTATGCCTTCTTTCATGCCCTATTTTTAATAGATTAATTAAAATTTTGAAAAATCTGTTGATAAACCAATCTGGCTTAGTAGAATTGACATGTGCCTACCCTAAGATCCAGCAATCCCTCTCCTATGTATAAATGCTAGAGAAATTGTTGTATGTATGTGACCAGGAACAGGCAAATGAATGTTCATAGTTTGTAACACACACACACACACACACACACACACACACACACACACAAACAACAGAAATAATCTGCAAGTGCATTAACATTAGAATGGATAAATAAATTGTGGTATATTGATACCTTGGCATATTATTCATTAGTCACGCAATACCAACAGCTACACACTCTACATAGATACATCTTAAAAGAATAACAGAGCATAAAAACAGGAAATCATAGAATTTATATAGTGTGATTATTTCATTTATATACAGCTTGAAAACAGGCAAAACTAAACACTACATTGTTGGTATATACATGAATGGCAAAACTATAAAGAAAAGTGACAGAATGATTAGTACAAAAGTCATATTAGAGGTCAACTCAGGAGGATGGTAGGGGGATGTGATCTGAAAAAGGCACACAAGGGAATGCAAAGCTGCCACTAATATTCTGCATCTAACATGAATGATGTGTACAAATTGTTCATGTGGATACAATACTCCCATGTATGTATTTCACAATTTAAAAAAAGAAATTGTAAGAGGCCATACAACAGTATAGTTTGTGATACCTGCCACCAATCAATAATTTTGAAAATATATAGGGACTCTTCTACTTCCTATCTAATTTTTTATATATGGGAAAGAATTTTATGGATTTCACAAAGGTCTTGCTGTTTTTAGTGTGCTTTTTAGACATTTTCAAAGTTCCCTCTCCCCAAAACCATTATACTGTCTCATACTAATTCCTAAATGTGCACAGGAGGTCAACTTGTACAGAGTGATGCTGGAACTCTATCAATGTTTATTTCACAAGCTGTGTGAAACCAATGGTACTTCACAAATAAAAACTCAACATGAGGTTCAAGTTCAGAGATTTCTAGCCATGTCTTATTTTTTTAAATGAAAAATAAAGTCAGGGTGGAAGAAGTCTGAGAGTTTGGTACTTGCACATTTGAGAATTGCCTTAGCCCATGAAAACAGTACATTTAAAAAGGAAAGAAATTTGTAAAGTGCTCTGGTTCTACCTACTAATGTTGCAGAGGAGAAAACTGAGGCTAAGAGAAGTTAAATTGGCTATAAAAGTAACTCAGCGAGTTAGTGGAAGGCCAGCATCGAACTCAGCTCTCCTTTTAATCTAGTGCTTGGCACTGTAGTGGGGTGGTTAAGCTTGAATGGTGGAGTCAGAGAGACCTGAGTTCAGATTCCAGCTTTTCTGCTTACTAATTATGCATCTTGGGCAAATTAAATTACTTAACCTCCAAGTCTTAAAATGAAGATAGTTATAATTCTTATTACATAAGGATTATATTCAATGCAATCATATATAATATAATAATTTATATAATGCTTGGGTTTCAGTAAGTACTAGATAAATGGTATCTGCTATTACTGTGAGTAAAAAGATTATGAAAACAAAAATCAATTAGTAATCAATTCTGAAACTGGTATTTGTTCTTAAATGTTTTGTAAAGCACGTAAAAAAAAAAAAAAACTATTTTCCTTTCCCAATTATAAGGAAATAAACTTTTAACATTTCCTGCTAGAATATTGTTGTATGTTACCTACAATTAAATCAGACAAACCTGGAGTTCTTATCTTGCTCTATATCTATCAGCCTGTGAACTTTCCTGAGCTTCAGTATAGTGGAGTTGTGTGAAAATTAAATAGACATTTGATAAGAGAACGCTTGGGACATTACACATGCACAAGTATTTTCTTCTTTTTATATCTATCTTCATAAATCATTCTTCAATTACAATCAGAAGAAGGGGAGAATTGTGCTGGTTCTAGAAATGAGAGAAATTCTCAGGGCACAATTGTACTATTAACAGTGGAGAGAGAAACTGGAAATCTACAGAGCACAATGGAAATATTAATATTATGATTTCTAGTCTGACATGTGCCTGTATCATTAAAGTGGTATCATTAAAAAACCCCTTACTTGCAAAAAAAAAATTCTTTTCATTTTATTGAGTGATTCTTTTCCTGAGGAAAAAGGAGATTTCAATTCAACATTGATTTACTACAATGTACAAAATAAATACTCTTAGCCATTTGAGCAATATTTTAAATTCAATCACAAAAATGAAAGGTAGATCACAATGGAAGGGTTTGCCCTACACATACATATATATCTTTATATCAGTAAATGTATTTTAGTTAAGACATACAAACTGTAATCCTCCTTTAGAGGTACATGTTAACAGAGCATGTACTAGCTAGTCTAAAATTAAATATCAATATTGAGTCATATTTGAAAATATAAGGAATACTGTAGTCCTATAATGTCATACAATGAAATTCAATTTGATGAAACATCTTCGATTGTAAAGATTCACTAAATCATCACATGCCAGAGATGGAAGAAATCTTAGAAATCATCTGACCAAAACCTTAATTTTTCAAGTGAGTAAGCTGAGAACTCCCAAAAGCTAAATGAACTGTGCAAGTCACACAATACGTTGGTAGAAGAGTCAGGATTACATCTGGGACCTAACATTCTGTCCACATGGCTTCCAACAGCATTCAAAGCCCATGGTGGGAATTATGCCGTGGAAAGTCTTTCCAAAGATTGCTCTTCATATCTGAACGTTTCTTTTCAAGTTGGGGGTTTTGCAAGGAATTGATGAAAAGAAGAATAAAACTGATATCAGATATGAGATAGGTAGCAAATATTAAAGGGGTTCTAGTCATATAATTTTTCCCCTACTTCTATCCCTATAAAATTTTTATAATAGTGAACTTATTCAGAGAACCACCATCTTTAGCTACACTTTCAGGGGTGACTACAAATACTTGTGGTTTGGAGATATAAGTAAAATGAATGAAATGGATCAATTGTTGGGTGTTGGAGGTGTGAGATTGGAAAGACATATGTAACTACCAAGCAGAAGCTGTAAGATTACCAACACCTGCTGTATTAACATACACCTACTGAACCTATTAACCATCCTGACATTCTCCCCAATCCCTTCTACCCTTCCCAGCATGTGGTAACCATCCTTTGTTCTCCATCTCCATGAATTCAATTGTTTTGATTTTTAGATCCCACAAATAGTGAGAACATGCAATGTTTGTCTTTCTGTGCCTGGCTAATTTCACTTAGCATAATGACCTCCAGTTTCATCCATGTTGTTGTAAAGGAGAGGATCTCAATCTTTTGTGGCTGAATAGTACTCCATTGTGTATAAGTACCACATTTTCTTTATCCATTCATCTGTTGATGTACCCACAAAAATTAAAATTAAAATAAAAAAAAACCCATATACCTATTGAATATCTGCTATATGTAAGCCAAGTACTATAAGTTCTTGTAACAGAAAGATGAATAAGAAAATAGTGTATTTAACTAGCATAATAGTGTACTTAACTAGCATGGTAGTATATTTAACTAAAGGAACTTAGCCTCCTATGATGTAAGAAAAAGAGGGGGAACTGGCTTTCGGCATTTCTATCTCTGGGACTTAAATAATACTTTCAATATTCTTTCTTTCTTCTCTCCATCTCTAATTTTAGCTTCTCTTTGTAACCTTGCCTCATTATCTCATACTTTTCTATAAACAGGAACCATTAAGTCACATCCTTATAATAGCTGACCTAAAAGGTAAGAAAGAAATTCTTTTTTTTTTTTAACCAGAGTCATATATGAAAGTCCCAGCAATTTGTTATGATTGACTCTGATTGGCTCACATGGCCAAAGTTTACACAAATAACAGAAGTCAGGACAGTAGGATATTAATATCAGAAGTCAGAATAATAGGATATTATGATTTTTGCATCTCTAACATGAGTGAGCAGAAAATGCCTAGATGACCAGTTATGTCAGAGGCAAATCATTTGAGCGGTAGAGACAGTTTTCCAAAGGAGTTGAAAGATCACATTCTTAAATGTGGAAGTGGATACTGAGAATACAAAAACACAAAATTTAACAAATTATCCCCACATTTTAAATCTGTATTCAAAGAACTTACCACTGAATATGGGCAAACAGATGGTGACAACATGTTACAGATGTCGCAGAGGATATGCATAAAATGTGCCAGGCACGCAAGGATAGAACAGCCACTAATTTTTCCAGGAGAGGGAAAATATTAATACAATCTAATATGAATCTTTAAGGATGAATATTATTTTGTCCCAAAGAGAAAGTAAAAGAGAAGGGGTAACATATTCCAAGTGAAGGCAGGAAGCAATGATAAATTTATATTGACTTAGCGGTAACTGTTTAATGGGGAACCCATAGAGACAGAAAGTGGACTTAGTTGTTACCAGGGCCTGGGAGTGAAGGGGGAATAGGGAGTGACTACTAACGGATAAATGGTTTATTTTGGGGTTCTGAAAATGTTATGGAATTATATAGTAGTGATGGTTGCATCATTTTGTGAATATACTAAAAGCACAATTAATACTTTATTGTTCACTACTTTTTCTGTTTTTAGTTTTTATGAATACAAATTAGTCATATGTATTTATGGGGTACGGATGATATTTTGATCCAATAATACAATGTGTAATGATGAAGTTTTGATAATTGGGATATCCATCACCTCAAACATATATCATTTCTTTGTGTTGGGAACATTTTCAAATATCTTCTAGCTATTTTAAAGTGTACAATAAATTATTGTTATCTCTAATTGCCCTATTGTGCTATCAAACACTAGAACTTATTTCCTCCATCTACCTATATTTTTGTAGATACTAATCAACTTCTCTTTGTACCTCCCTTCCAACTGCTCTCCCCAGCCTCTGGTAAATAACCATCAAACTACTCACTACCTCCTTGAAATCAACATTTTTAGCTTTTTTACTTACATGTGAGTAAGAACAGGTGACATTTATCTTTCTGTGCCTGATTTGTTTGACTTAACACAATGTCACCCAGTTTAATTGATGTTGCTGCAAATGATAGGATTTTATTCTTTTTGATGGCTGAATAATATTCCATTTGGTATATATACTGCATTTCTTTATCCATTCATCCATTGATAGACACTTAGGTTGATTTCATATCTTAGCTACTGTGAGTAGCACTGCAATGAAGATGAGAATGCAGATAATCCCTTCTATATAATATTTTAATTTCTTTTGAATATATAGCTAGCAGTGGGATTGCTGGATCATGTGGTAGTTCCATTTTTATTTTTTAAAGCGATCTCCATACTGTTCTCCATAGTAGTTGTACTAATTTACATTCCTACCAACGATGTACAAGCACTCTCCTTTCTCACATCCCTGCATCTCTGCCAGTTTGTTTTTTTGATGATAAATATTTTAACTAGGGTGACATAATATCTTACTTTGGTTTTTATTTTCCATTTCCCTGATCATTAGTGGTGTGCATTTTTTCACATATTTGTGGGCCATTTTAATGTCTTCTTTTGAGAAATGTCCATTCAAATTTTTTGCTCATTTAAAAAATGGAATTATTTGTTTTTTTGCTAGTGAGTTTTTTGAGTTCCTTAGATATTCTGGTTACTATTCCCTGTCAGATAGATATTTTGCAAATATTTTCTCCCATTCTGCAGGTTGTCTCTTGTCTTTGTTGATTGTTTTCTTTGCTGTGCAGAAGCTTTTTAGCTTGATGTAATCCCACCTGTCAATTTTTGTTTGAGTTGCCTATGCTTTTGATATCTCCCTCAAGAAATATTTGCATAGACCATTGTCCTGAAGCATTTCCCACATGTTTTCTTCTAGTAGTTTATAGTTTTGGGTCTTCACTTAGGTCTTTATTTTTAGTTGATTTTTTTCTTGTCTTTTTCCTTTTTAGACAATCTCACTCTGTGACCCAGGCTGGAGTACGTGGCTCAATCTCAGCACACTGCAACCTCCTCCTCCTGGGTTCAAGCAATTCTCATGCTTCAGCCTCCTGAGTAGCTAGCATTATAGGAACATGCCACCAGACCCAGCTAATTTTTGTAATTTTTAGTAGAGTTGGGGGTTTGCTGTGTTGTCCTGGCTGGTCTTGAACTCCTGACCTCAAGTGATCCATCTACTTCAGCCTCCCAAAGTGCTGGCCTTACAGATGTGAGCCACCTTACCCAGCCTAATTTTAGCTGATTTTTGTATATGGTGAAAGATACAGATCTAGTTTTATTCTTCTGCATATCCAATTTTCCCAGCTGTTTATTGAAGAGACTGTGCCTTCTACAATTATGTTCTTAGAACCTTAGGAGAAAATGAGTTTGCTATAAATGCGTGGATTTATTTCTGGGTTCCCTATTCTGTATAATTGGTCTGTGTATCTGTTTTTATGCCAGTACCATGTTGTTTTGGTTGCTATAACGTTGTTGTGTGTGTGTGTGTGTGTGTGTTTATACATATACATATTATATATACATAAAATATACATATTCAGTCTCTTAAAATACATATACACATATATAATATATGTATTATATATACACATACATATACATTATATATGTATGTGTATATACCTATACAATGTATATACATATACAATATATGTATACATATATAATATATATGTATGTATATATATCATATATAAATTAAGAGACTGAATCTCACTCCGCTGCCCAAGTTGGAGTGCAATGGAGCCATAATAGCTCACTGTAACCTCAAACTCCTAGACTCAAAGCAATATATAATATCAATATAGTCATCTGTCTACCAACACAGTTATAAAATATAATTTTTGATCAGTGGCAGTGACCCATGCCTGTAATCCCAGCACTTTGGGAGGCCGAGGAGGGCGGATCACAAGGTCAGGAGATCGAGACCATCCTGGCCAACATGGTGAAACCCCGTCTCTACTAAAAAAAAATAAATAAATACAAAAATTAGCTGGGCACGGTGGCAGGCGCCTGTAGTCTCAGCTACTCCAGAGGCTGAGGCAGAAGAATCACTTGATCCTGGGAGGTGGAGGTTGCCATGAGCCGAGATCACTCCACTGCACTCCAGCCTGGCGACAGAGCGAGACTTCTTCTCAAAAAACAAACAAACAAACAAAAAAACAATTATACACACACACACACACACACACACACACACACACACATATATAATTTTATTTTTTTTAAGTGAAGAAAAGGGCCCACAAAGGCAAAAGCAGCTAAGGTCTATGAATGTCATCGTGGGCATTGCTTACTGAAATGGTGGCTTGTCAACAGTTGCGGCAATATTTAGCCTTCACAGAACTGTGCCTAAGAAATTTCTCTGTAGTTTATCTTCATGAGAATAAGAGTATCTTCTCATTCACAAAGATACTATTTTTTCCACACATTTCATTGTGTCTCCTTGAAGACTGACAATTTATTATTCTTCATAAAAAATAAGGGTTCTAATCTCAAGCACAATATGCTTCTGCTTCATTCTGGAACAAAATTAGTACACGAGAGCAAAGCAAGGCCCTGGAGCTGTGGCCTCAGCCCTGCTTCCACACCACAGCAGGAGGGAAATCTCACTACTGGTTTGTTTGAGGCACTATATCCCTCCACTGTCATTCATCAGCATGTCTCTTTCCCCGAGAAAATGATATAATTAAATCTGCTAAGCATCCAGCGAAGCACTTTATTCTAAATCAGGTAGCAAATGCAAAAGGGAACAGATAAATTTCTAAAAGGACAGTGTTTTCCTCTTAATAAGCAAGCATCATTAACATCTTTCAGCTCCAGGGCTGCAGTTTTCATTTCATATTTAATTCCCTTTTCTTAAAGCAGTTTCTTTTTTGTCATAACTGTAAAATCAGAAGATTTTTCTCTTTAATCTTCCCTCTCTAAGCCCTTATGTATCTTACCTTGTTTATTTGTGCTAAACTGTCATAGAATTAAGAAATGCCACTAAATAAGCCAAGAGAATGAGTCCTAGACTGGGCCTGGAGGTTTAAGAAAGCCCCAGTCTAGGGGTAACAAGTGATATTTAAGCCAGTTTTTGAAGAATGAATAGAAGATACTCTAGTATTTTGGCCTTCATCTACAACCCAGTGGGTAAAGAAGCTGTGCATGTATAACAAACAGAAGCTGACTGTTCTGTAGACAGAGTAGTAATAACAATGTCTAACTTTGCAGGGTTGTCATGAAGATTAGAGAAAATGTACTACAAGTCCTTAGCAGAGAGCCCAGTATATAGCAGGTGCGGAAGAAAAAAGAATTATCACTAACATCATTAGCATTGGCATCAGGCATAAAGAGCCTGTCTAACCAAAATCACTTGTGTGTATAACTTGTAAGATTTCATTAGTTGCTTCCCAATTTACAAACTGATCGCATTTAAAAATTTTGCACATAATCTCATTTCCTTAAGCTCGGTGGGGACCAGTATTTCAACCCCTGCTTTTAAAACTAAGAAAACCAAGATTTGAAGGATATGAGTGACTTGTCCAAAACCATATAGGCTCCTTCATTCCAAATCCGGTATGATGTTGCTTTCAAGTTAGCTGATAGTTTTAAAATACCTGCTTAGCATGCATTATACATTGCATAACAGTTGTTTAAACAGTTACTCATTTGCACCATCTGCTACTTTTCAATTGATTAGTTGAAGAGATTTTGTTATGACTCTTGTTCAGTATATTGTATTTCCTCTTTCCAGATAGATACTTTAATTCTTGGCCGTCAAGACAGTATTGAACATTTTTCTAACATGATAGATTCTAGCTAAGGTGTTATTTTAGAGTTTACAATGCAATAGAATGAGAGTTAACTTTTTAAAATCTCTATGTTAAGTTTCTAAAATTAAATTGATATACCTTCTAATACTCTGTACTTTTACATTTCTCATAGTGCTCCCAATAGATACAGAATCTTCCTCACTGATGATGGAACTTACTGTAATACTTTACTTTTGTGTTAGACACAAATTATGATCTCAGTGCTTTTCATTGATTGCCAACTTCTAGCACTTACTTCATCTCCCATTATTTTTTTTCTCATCTTCATTACATTTTAGGTGGTGATTGTCAATTTTCCAACATTTCTAAAATGGTTAGTGGTTCACACAATGAAATAATGGCTGTAAGTGAAAGATCTAGCTGAGCATGTGAGTAGAAAATCAAAATTTTGAGGTGTTACACTTAAAGAAAAGTTCATCAACAACTAAAAGTGAATTGCTAAATTATGGTATGTTGGTTGTTCAATTACTGGAAACTACTGTGAAAACTAGAGTAAGCCATCACAATAATGTTAGAATCAACCCTGGGGAAGTGTAAATGTGAAGATCACATCTATCAGATTAAACCTATCTAGTTCATTAAAAACAATGTACTTGTTTTATCAAAAGGAAAATACTTTTTTTTTCAATACTCAGGAAATAAAAAGCTGTATGCAAAGATGGAAGATAACTAGAAAAGTCTGAGTGAGTCTTGGCACAGCTGCTCCAATTCAATGAACTGAAGGAATAAATCAGGCGATCAAATCAAAATCAAAAGAGCCACAAAGCTGAGGTGGTGAAACAGCCAAGGGCTATGCCAAGGAAACAAAGCAATATGACGCTGGCCCCAAAGCCACAGTTGTCCCTGAAAGCTGTGTGTTCCGATTCTGTAATGCCAGCTGTATTGCACGTAGACACTGTACAGACATCTGAGGGGCTGAGTCCTTATGTAAAGATGCAGTGCTTTGACTTAAAAGGGAAAATATGAACCCTAGTGATGTATATTAAAATATGTTCAAATTGGTAAGTTTGCAGAACTCTGGGAGCCCAAGTGAGGCTCTGCATCATGTCGGAGGACTGCAGATGACTCCCTCTGAGCTCTGCGTCTCCTTTCACTGCAGTGGCAGTTTTATTTGTTCATTTGATTTGTACTGTGATGCCAGTAAATATCTCAAGCTGCCATGGAAGCCTAAAACCATTTAGATTGGTTCTGTTTCCTTGGTCTGTAGGGAGTCGCAAATAAAATCAGATACTCCTTCCTCTTCTTCTGTTTATTACCACAGGGGGGCTGTATAGTGAGCTATGATTGTTAATTAGTTGTTGCCTGAATGGAAATATCATAGATCTGTCAGGGGAATGCCTTAAAAGGGGCACTGGAAACACTAGTCATATGTGTTGGAACAGACGTACGGTACCAGATTGGAGAACTAACACGGTAAACACTCTGTGGCTGAGTCCCTTGTTCTCAGGGAGAGACGTTAAGGTCATCAGCCATGGTTAAAGCAAGGCATCTTCAGGTTGAGGCATTAGCCATACTCTCCTATGTTTCAAATATGTATTACATTCTTTTCTTCTGATATTTTTCCTATTCTGGTTCATTTAAGGTAGCCTTTTCTCTGCCCCTTTCTCCTGCAAAGAACAGTTCCCGTTATTTTCTAAGGTAGGTCTGTAGCTAACATGCATTTATCCATTGCCTGACTCACTATAAATAGTTCAGTTTTACATGCCTGCCAGAATGAAACGCAAACAGGCACACATTCTGTAACTCGGTATATTTTCTCAAGCCTTGCAGGGATTTCAGGCCTACACTGTGTTCTTTCATGTATTATTTTACTTACTCACCCGTATTTTTCTGCATAATTCCAAATCACATACTTGCAGGTACCCGTGTGAGAATTCTGGCATTACTGTCACAAACCAAAACCTTGCTAAAGGAAACTTTTGCTGTCTGTTAGATAAATATAATTTTAAAAAACTCTTTGGCTTTAAAAAAGCAAAGTGACTCTTGATTTCATGTTCCAGGAATGCTGTAAATCAAGGTTCACCAAACATTTTCTGTAAAGGGCCAGATAGGGAGTATTTTCACCTTTGTGGGTCATATGGTCTCTGTTCCAGTTACTCAGCTCTGCTGTTGTAGCTCCATAAATAAATGAGCACGGTTACGTTCCAATAATACTTTATGGAAATGGAAATTTGAATTTCATATTATTTTCATGTATTCCCAACATATTATTCTTCCTTTGCTATTTTCTCAACCATTTAAAGATGTAAAAATTATTCATAGCTTGTAGATCTCACACAAATAGGCAGCAGAACAAATTTGGTCCATGGGCTATAGTTTGTTGACCCTTGCTATACATTTAAGTTTTTCTTTAATTAGATAAAGGTTATGCTACACAATGATACTAGGGATGCAACACTGTAGCTATATGGAGAAAATTCTCATTTACTATGATAAAGCTGGAAGATCACCAATAAAATCTCTGAGGATTAACAGCAGAATATCAAGAAACTACTTTTAATACTTTCAGTCCCTTGTGCTATATAAATGCTGTGTGCAATTGCTTGAATTAATCATCAGGGAACTTTTATGGACTATAATCAGTGACTTTATTGTTATGCAGAGGTTTTAGAATTAAACCTTCTCAAGTTATGTAAAACCCCGATAATTCATTAGGAAGGGAAAACTTTCTCTGTCAACAAATCAACTACTTCCACCTTCCTGCATCCCCACTTCCAAGGCTTTGGTTTCTAAGGGAAAGGATTCTTTATTTTAATGATGTCATCTTTTTTCTGACTTAGCTGTATCATGAAGCCATAATGGAGAGTGAGCAGCTCAATATAAGATTGAAAGCTTGATTACACCATGATTAGCCTAATTGTTCCTGTGACTAATAATATGCATTTCATTTGCAAGTTTTCAGCTGGTGTCACAGTCCATGGCTAACGGGCATATTTCTAGATTCCAAGGGACAACGGTTTTGAAGATATTTCCAGACTGCCACAATATGGTTCAAGATAATAATATCTAAAAAACAAGGCCATACTGAATCATACAAGCACAATTCATGATTGTTATATAAACAATAAAACCATTTGGAGAAAACAGACTCCTTAAACCAAGACAGTTTGTTTCTAGACAGGATTTATTTAACTGTATGTAATTCATACAACACAACATTCATCTTTGCTCTATTCCCAATAAGCAAAGAAATTGGAGCTAAGCAGGCATATACATTTCCTGAGAATTCATGGCCAGTTAGTAGTCATTATCATCGGATGTCTTGTGGCAATTGCAGACGAACTGTGTATCTATCTGCACTTGCTTTCAACATTGGAATAAATGATTATTAATTTCTTCACTCCCATTTTCTCTACTTTAAGTCGATCAATTATTTCTTAAGCTCATAGCTTTTATATTTTCCTTAAAGCCCAAGTCCGATCATATTAATCCTTTGCTCCAAAAATTCAACATTCATTCACTTAAATAAAATTCAAACATCTTAGCCAGTTGTTCAAGTGTCTCAATAATTTGACTTCCTGAATTAACCACCGTTAATTTTTGCAGTTTTGTCTTACCATTCTTTCACAATTATTAACTCACTCTTCCACAAACTAACCCTCCACCCCATTGCCTCCATGCTTTTGATTCACTTAGTTACCTTAGGGCTACTTGCAATGCCCTTCCCTTTCATAGCTGCCTGTCTACATGCTGTTCATCTTTCAAGGGCCGAGTCAAAGCTCAACTCCTCCAACAATTCTTCTTAAAAACGCAAAGTTTTCTTTATGCTTTTCTTCCCTCAGATAACCATGGTTACTTACAGATTGCCTTGGAATTGAAGGCATCATTTATATGTGTTTCCTTTTTCTTCCAGACTCTAAGAGCATGGCAAATTATGTGAGAACAAGGGACCACGATTTCTGGAATGTGGAAGGGTCCAACATTTCAGAATTTACTATCATTATTGAAGAAGTCAGGCCCTCATTCAAGATTGTGTGCTATCAGAGGCCGCTGAAGAGAAGTACATGGTACCTTGAAGTGGTTTTAATTAAGTCAAGAAACTTGATGGGGCAGTGGGGTAGAAACTTGGCAGAAAACTCCTGTAATTATAAAACTTCCAGCTATTTTCTATGTACAAGATCTAAAGAGTGAAAATCTCTTTGCTTCAGATATTTTTTATTTTTGGTAAAAGATTGCAATCTTTTTTGTGTGCAGGGTGTGGGGGAGGTTGAGTTGCTTTATTTTGGTTAGACATAGGTGAGGGCAAGCCCTATGCTGAAATGGAGATTGCAGTGACTTTCTGGCTCTGAGAAGAAAAACATTTTCATTGGAGAAAAATGAATCACATTAGGGAGAAACTATCTTCAAGGGAGCTAAATCTGAGCTGATGGGAAAGATAAACAGTGTGGGAGAGCACACCATTCTTCACACCTCTTCAGAGAACTCAGATTACTCTGACAATACAAACACCAGCAGCTTTGGAAACTCTGACATACACTATTTTTGATGTTTACAATGGTGTTCTCACAATGGTCAGTCAACAATATCTGTGGATTACAAGAAGATTTATAGCCAAAGAGAATGAACAATAGGAGATGGAGCTGGAAAGCAAGATGGAAGACACTGAATATGGATGGCAAGCTGCCAGACTAGTTTTGGTTTCATGTCCAACTTCGTTTTGTAGACTCTAATCCTTAGCTATTAGATGCTCTGAAGAGGCTGACATCGTGCTATCAGGAAAAATGACACTTGGGTCTTAGAAACTTATGTGAAATTATTTTGTAGATGTAGGCCAAAACATACAGTTATTTGCCAAATCGAATTTGAATTTGAATGACCAGAATTCTTATTTCAGTGTAATTGCCTCCTATAAGAAACTTTCCATCTACCATAGTCAGACAGAGTATTGACGCATCTATTAGTTTTAAGCTTAAAAACAAATATACTACCCCATCCAAGAATACAAGCTTTGGCAATTTTGACATTTAAGAAGTAAACATTACACTCTGCTTAATCTTAAAGTTTGCACAAAGTGTTCTTAGTACTAGGAAGAGAAGTGTCATAATGTCTACTTGTGATATGTGTATTTATTGGTAAGTGTATTTATACTCTACCTTCATGCCCCCTGCAAACATAAAGGTTTGTGTGTGAGTGAGGTAGTGTGTGTTTGGTCATTAGCACAGCCAGCCCTCATCTGCTACCTCAAGTTCAGACCTGTAGCATTGAGGAACAAGGCATCTGTTTAGTTCCCAACATAGGTGAGATAGTGTGGGTTGCATAGCATATCCTACCACTACAGAAGCTGCCAAGGAGATGATGCCAAGAGCCTAGTTCCCCACCTGCAACACCATATTTGTTTTTTGAAATCCTGGTCCCATCAGATGCATTAGGATTTCATTTCAATTTTAATTACTTAAAAATTCTAACCCTCTACTCACTCTCCATACACATATACACACATGCACACACACATGACAAGCTTATTGGTCATGCAGTGTTTTCTTTAATAACAGAAGAGATAATTACCAAAAATATAACTAATTTTCAAGGCTCCTAAATCTCTTTTTATTTTCATTTTGTTCTGCCCCTAGGCACCTAATAGTAAGGCAAAGAGACCTATCAGCCAGACCTATGCATCTATTTCACTATGCCTTTAATTTTAATTTTAATTAGAATCAGCTTAGGCTGTGTATGTGTCTTTCCTCTAACCTAATCTGTTTTTGTTTCAACCATGCATCTTAGGGAAACCATATATGTTTCTTTTTGACAGAATATTTACACACTGTGAATATGCTCTTCACATTTTTTTAAAATAGTCAGTCTTGCTCTGTCACCCAGGCTGGAGTGCAGGGGCAAAATCATTTTGAGAAGAAATTTTTTTATCCAGTTACCTCTATTGTAGTCTCACTGGTTATTTTTAAAAAGGGTGGTTCTGGGGGATGGGAGAAGAGAAGCATAAGAACAATGCTGATTTTTATGACTTTTTTTAGTCTCTTTTTTTCTGTTTGTTGAAAATACCAGTTTTGTTTCAAGGGATAGGTAAGAAGAGAATAAAGTCTGTGTCTTCCCAAATCGGCTGCTTAATAACTATTATTTTTCCAGCAAAGGAAAAAGCAGCTTTAGGACTTTAGTGTAAGGGCATCTACGTTGCTTTCTTCAGCAAGGAGGCTGTGCAGCGTTTGGCTGCTCTGGTGGGTGGCCTTCCTCTGCAGCAGGTGGCATATTGCTGGAGTTAGAGCAGCCACATTTCTTCTCTTTCTCTCCTTGGCCAGATATTTTTTGATGAGGTCATTAAGTAAACAGATTCACTGATAGAGTTTTAGGTACAACCGCTTTCCAAATGCTAATTTGGATGACAGGTTGTGATGAGCACAGTGGCATTTTCAATGTGGGTCACTTTTGTCCCCTAAGTCTGAAGCTGCCATTAGAAATGTTGTGCTTATGAGGCATGCTGACACAGGAGGGATGGAGAGAAATGCCAGCAAATCCCTTGGCTTGCTCCCTCAGGAGCATGAGTCATGGTGGTTCAACGGAGGAAAGCCTGAATTCTCGAATTCTCGTAGGCTCCTGTGGCACTCCAGCAGTGCACTTGGTCTTAACTAGCAGCTTCTGAGACCTGGGGCTGAAGAGCTCCTCAGTCCTTGGCTTGGCTCCCATAAGTCAGTTTGAAGGCATAGTGAAGACTAACGCTAGCACTACTATAAAGAATGAATTAAGATGGAGAAAACGAACAGTTTTCCTCAATGCCAAGTATGTGTCAGTAGATGTGCCTGTAAGTAGAGCCATCCTTATAAAGCAGAGGCATTCCCAGAGGATTTGACCTAAGTTTGTAATTTGGATTTAGAAATAGGAGTAAGATCAGAAAAACTTGTTAGAAAGGCCTATTTGTTGTACCAAAGATCAGGGAAAAAGATATTGATTTCGAAGTCATAAATGGGAGAGAGAAAATTGCGGAAGTGGAGAAAAGTCATCTTGTTGATAACAGCAAGATAGGAGAGATCACTTGATTGAGACAATAGAGAAAAGCTGTTAGGAGATACCAGAAGTATGAATTAAACTCTCAAAATAAAAATTGATAAAGAGGAGATTTATAATTAACAAAATATTTTATTCAGAGTGACCAAACCAAATAATTAAATATTGCTAATGAATGATATTAGGGACCTATGTTGACCACTGGTTTGTCACTTCAGCCCAGACAGAGGTGGTTTGGTTTAGAAAGCCTTAGTGGTTGTTTTGGAGATTTGAGTTTCATGTTCTTTTATAAAACCACAGGGGTAGTGCTGTGCTGCAAATGTCCCATACACTAGCAACCAGTTTCCCAAGTGAGTTCTACACTTCTGACAGAATCCAGATGTTTTTATTTCTTCATTTTATCAGAGATTCAGGTTTGATCAAGAAAGAAGTTACCAATAAGCCTATTGAGAACACATTGTCTGAACAGTATTATTATTTTCATGGGAAAATTTCTGAGACTTGATGGACTATTCTAGGATAAAAGGGAGAGGAAAAATAATATGTGTAACTTGGATATGCTCAACTCCAAGCAGAAGCTTAATTATTTTATCTTATTTGTGATGAGGGAGCATGTGATAGGAATTGATTTCATGGTTTTCCACAGGGTCCAAAATAGAAAAATAAACATATGCACACTCATTAGAATAATTATCTGGTGGTACTGTTAATGATCTTTATTTAGCAGATGGAAATAGAATTTTAGACCTGCAAATATAAGAGTCAGAATTCTAGAACATAAGAGCTCAAAGAGAACTTGAGGATAATTTAACCACACTGAAGTCCAGGGAAGTCCACTGACACTCAGGTTCACACAGTTAGCAGAGAAATAGCCCAGATTTGTTGAAGGAAATGATTAAAGCCCATTGTACACAGATTATGAATTAGCAAGTCTTTTTCTTCCTCTTCATTTTCATTGTTTGTATCTGACTTTAAGGGAATGATCATGAAGCATTAAGACAAAATGAGTAAAGTGAAGAGTTATGCATTTTGCTCAGTCTATTAGTGGCGCTTATGTATGGTTTGGTGTGAAAAGAGGTTGAAACTGGCATCTAAATTGAAATCTTTAATTCCTTATCGATTGCAGATAATAAGTAGTTGATTATGTAACCACTGTGGTATAAGGAACCAGCTCCCACATCACCCGTGGGTACGACAAAGGAATGAGAAAAAGACAGATTAAGAAGGCAAAAAATGGGACCAGGGGGCCATCACTTGTAGTGGAGGCAGTGAAGGCCCCGAGCTCTGATGACTCACAGTATTTATTGGTTACAGTCACTTTGATCTATAGGGTGGGGTTGAGTGATGGTGGGGAGAGGGTGACGTGGTGGTGGGATGAATCAGTGAACTGGAACTGGTGTCTTATTCTGAAGATTGATAACAGTGGCAGTTAGGGAGTTTCACAATACAAGAACAGGTGGTTATCTTTAGCCTATTATCTATGTGCAGCTGGTGGAATTCAGGCCTTACAAGGAGCCTACAAGTCTGGTTACGTCATAGTGCTACGAAGGGGCTTTATGTCCTTGAGCACAACGTTTATGGTAACAGAGCCGAGGTCACTCTGCACCAGAACATGAGGCATGGGGAACTTTGCCTCCTCAGAGGTCTCCCGCAGTTTGCCGGTTTGTTGTTCCCAGTTTATATGTTACTCATAACCAATTTATCTAGGCACTCTAAGTTCTTTCTCCTTTGCTGCTTCCCCCAGCACTGTGGATTTTCCAAAGCCATTAACAATATCTCTCATTCCATGCTTTACAATATGACCTTATCACTCCCCTCATCCAGAGGCAGAGTCTATTTTCTCACCTTTTCTACTCCTCACCCTTGACCTCTGTCCCTGCCCTGCCTACATTTGGGTGGTCCTTTGTGACTGCTGGGTGAAAATGATGTTGTATAACTTTGGAGGCTAGGGTCATACAGGGCGATACTGCTTTCACCTCTATTTTGGGATGCTTGCCTTTGGAATCCAGTCGCTATGCTATGAGGAAAGCCCAGGGCACCTAGAGATGCCACTGACAGGTTTTCTAGCTGGAAGCTCTAGCTGAGGTGCCATCAAACAGCTGTGTATATGAAAATGCTTTAAAATAACTCTAGCAGTCACTGCCATCTGAGTGCAGCTGCTCACGTGACCCTGAACAAGAATTGCCTAGACAAGCCCCATTTCCCTGCCAAACAGTGAGAAATAATAACACATGACTGAGGTTATTTTAATTATTAAGGTTTTAAGTTAGTTTGTTAGAAAGCAATAGATAAGGAGAATGCTACTCCTAAAAACAGGAAAGGAAAAAGGTAGGTACAAGCAAGTTATTATTATTCTTTAAAAGACAAAAATTAATCTGGAATCAATCAGACTCCCATTCTACAACACAAAACAAATTGACTTCAAAGAAAATGTGAACTATTAGCAAAGCTCATAAGGTTCTAGCAAAACCCATAGATAAGAGAACATATAATGGGGTGGGCGTCAACAAGATTTTCTAAGCTTGAAATGGGAAATTACATAAACTCAACGTTATTGCACATACATATTTGTATTTGCTTAAGAATATAGGCAAGATGACCTTATGCATCTTTTCCACATCTAACTTCTATCATTCTGTCTTCATTGCGTGGGTGTTCAGTTTGCTGAAAAAGCCAGATTTCAGAACAGCTTTCTTTCAGAAATGATGTTTTTAAAGTTAAGAGAAAAAGCTTGCCACACTGTGGAAGTGGCAGCTATAAAAATAAATATAAAAATAAATTGAAAATTCATAACAATTGTGCTGAAAAAGACGCACTGAGAATTGAATTACAAAGTAAAATGAACAAAGTGGGCTTTTGATTAAATGAGTGCACCAAAGTATTTACAGTATGATAATCTGTTGGAAATGGCTGGTGGTATTGCAGAATAAATGAAGAAAACACTATGCGTACAGTGCTAGGAAAGCACTATCTCAAAGCATAAGGCAAGGGTCAGAGAGCTGGATTAATTCTGTGCTTTCACAGAAAGAACACTCAAAATTGTGGTTAGAAAATGTAGAAAAATGGGAACACAATATATCAAAAAAGTTTTGTACTAATAGGAGGATAATAAGGTAGAAAACCAAGGGATTTAGACCAGGTTGTGTAAGCTAAAAGTACATTCCTTTCCTGTGCGTGCACCCACCCCCGCTGTCCTCAGACACATATCAACACCATACGTTTTTAAAGACCAAAAGTGACTCCATGTTCCTTACTTACATCTGCACAGACGGCAACAATTATTCATCAGTTTCCTAACAATTCATCCTCACTTCCCAAGCAAAGGTTGGAGACCTTAGTTGGACTGCGGTTCTGATAAGATTTAGGATTTCATTGATGTTCCTCTACTAGTAACTATTTTTGGCTAGCTTAGCATCTACTCAGTGCGGCAAAGTATACAGAGGTCTAAAGCCTACAAGCAACTTCTACCTCATTAAGGAGACAGAATTAAATTAATAAAGAATAATGAGTGCTGGAAAAGACTACACCATGTTAATGGGAAAAATGTACTGAGTAAGACGTTTGAAATGTGGGTGAGAAATAACAGACTGAGAGAGGAAGTCATCCTTGACAAGTACCGTGCTTTATACCTGGTACATAGTAGGTGCTTTAGAAATATTTATTGAAAACTTAAGTAAGGCAAAACATCTGAAAAGGGGGTTATGACTGTGATAGGGAGTAGTCCAGCCTGACTATAGAAGTGAAGGCAAGGTTTAATGTCAGGGAAAAACCAGATAAAGAGGGCTAGAAGGAAGGTGATGCATTCATTTTCTGTGGTAGAAAAATTGAAATCAATAAAACTCTCTGATACTCAAGAGAGATTACTCTGACAGCAGAATGTGAGATGGAACAGAAAGAGAAACTAAGTGAGGTAGCATCAATTTCAGTTCTTTCCTGCCTTGGCAGGCTTGTTGCGAATGTTTGCACTTTGTGCTTAGCTGAGGAAAACAACCTTAAAGCAAGATGTCTATTGAGGAGAGAGGCAGGCTGCTGCAAGAATGTTAGGATGCACAGCTGGAACTGGTTTTGTGGTTATTCTATGCAGCTGGGGAATGTTGAAGTGTAGACAATTCATTTTGAACCAAGACTTCTAGAAAAATCTTATGAGAAGGCATATGAAATATAGCCTTTGAACTCAAAGGATGAACTGCACTGGAGCTATTGCAGCACAATTGTAAGGAGTACACCCTCTTTACATCATATGAGTATCCAGAACCAGGTTTTCTTGTCAGAAGAGAAAGGCAACCATATACCTACGTTTACCTTAGACATGAGGAACACATCTTACTTAAAAAAATAAACAAGGAAAACCTTTGGTAGGGTAATTCCTATATTATTTTTTTCACGTCTTGGTTGATTCATTAAATGTCTGTTATTGGGGATAAGAATCTATATTTGTTATTTCACTGGAAATGCAGCAATGTATACTTGTAAGGATTTGAGACAGACTACTTGGGTTTGAATCTGCTACTTACTAGTCCCATAACTTTAAGCAAGTTATTTAACTTCTATGTTCCTTCATTTCCTTATCTGAAAATGAGATAATTCTAGCAGCTTCCATAAAAGGTTATTATAAGCAGTAAACGTTATTAATTACATATGAAGTGCTTAGATTAGCAGATGACTCCTAGGTGGTGATAAATATCAGCTATTATTATTACTATATTAACTTTGAATTTTTCTGTGTCTTTTTACCTAAGGGACAAACTACAACTATCGATTTTTCTATGGTAGAAAATATAAATGACTTATACTAAGTAACACAATGAATTATTTGATGGCATTCAGAAAGTTCTCCCTTCTCAAATCCTTCTGGTAAAGAGAGCCATATTTTTACTTTTCTGGAACAAAGCTTAAAAAATACACTTACTGAGTTGAACAAAAGAGAATCATAAATAAATTAGTTACATTTTGCTTTTCCTGTCTGAGAAAGCCTGAAAAATCATGTTCCTTTTCATCTGAAAGGACATCTAAAAGGAACCAGACCATACAATGACACTGAGATGTCTGTACCTGAAGTAAAATGAATCACAGCAGAAAAGGATAATGTCTGACAGGAGGCTTTAGATATTGTTTTGATTATCCAGTTATTTTCTATGTAAAAGCCACTTGTGTCTTGGAGTGGACCCTGTCATCTGAAAAGCACTTCATCTTGTTGTATTTTCAAAGATTTAAGTGGAAATTGTTGCTTTTGGGAAGCAACCATAAGGAGAGACTTGGCTGTGTTTAAAAGCCTTGATCCATTTGTCTCCTATTATCAGTGGGTCCTTCCCTTGTGTTACAGGTTTGGCTTCCTCCAGCAGCTAATACTAATCTGATAATCATAGAAATATAAAGTGTTCAAAGCATTGTATGCACACACTGTGCCAAACATGTTAGTCACATACAAGAATACTGACATGTCACTTTCAACAGCAACCTTGCAATGTTGGTATGATTTTTCCAATCTCAGAGAAGAAGAACCAGAACTACAGGGGTTAAGTCCCTTGTTCACAGTCACACAGCTGCAAAGGGAAGGAGTAAGAATATTATTATCTCAATTATTATTACCAGCTTCACTAGATGTTGTTCAAGCCCTTTCATTTAAACTAATACAAAATGTAATAAAAAAAGGAACCACAGGTTTCAGGGAGTCTAACCTAAACTCAGGCAACACAGAACAAGATTCAAAAGACTTGTTATATCACTACCCTTTGTGCTGCCTGGGTATCAATGAGTGTTGTGTGAACTGGTCTTATGCATTTCTAGTCATATAGTAAATTCACGGAGAATTCAGTCTTGAGGATGGGGGTCCCATTTTCTTTTCATTAACGCAGCCCTCCTATTGCTTTGACACTACTATGTAATCAGTATGTTATTAATACAAAATAAAATGATTTTTCCTGTGAAAGATTCTTAGTTAGGCTGCAAGGTGAAAAGTGAAACTGGCTCTATTTGCAATAGTGTGAAACTAAAAATCAATGCCAAAGTTTAAAAAAATGGTTATCTTATATATTACCCTTTGATGTTGGGGAACAGCATCAAATTTACAGTAATTCATTACAGATTAGTTGGTGTGAGTTACTAACAGCAAATTTTTCTTTCCCAGATGTTTTTTAATTGACATTTGAAATTCTAAAAATATGCTGTCTGTTGGTTCATGGGAAAAAAAATTGGGCATAACAACATAGCTGTGAGCCTCTCAGTTGACTAAGTTGAAAAAATTATGTGCAGACACAATTGGCTCCTTCTTTTCCACATTGCCAACAACTGCTTTAAAGACTCTAGGAGTATATACAGCATAAGAAGAAGAAGGAGGGAGAAGTCTAATTGTTTAGGTAACTCAGTTTTTTTGCTTTGATAGTATTATATAGCATCAGGATATATTTGTTATTTAAGTCTTTTTCACTCATATAACTAACTGGATAATTCAGTCTTTTCATGTACATAGTGATATTCATAAAAATGGCCATACATTGGCCACAAAGCATGGCTCAACATATTTAAAGAATTAAAGTATTACAGGTTATGTTTTCTGACCACAAAGCAATTATGTTTGGAATGGAAAACAACCATAAAGCCAGGAAATAGCAATATATTTGAAAATTAAGAAATAATCATTTAAGTAGCATATGGATCAAAGAGGAGATCTTAATGGATTACACAATATTTCAAATTGAATGGTAATGGAAATAAAACATTTCATAACTTATGCTGCTAAATCATCCAAAGGGTATTAAAAATATTATATATATTTAACATGCTTTGAAATGTATAATATTATAGAATGACCAAATCAAGCTAGTTAAAATAAGTATTATCTCACACATTTAGCATATTTAGTAGTGAAAAAATTGGACTTACTGCTCTGTATTATTCATAAATTGTAAGTATGTCATAAACCTATGTGTAAAAACTGAAACTATTATAAAGATTTTACAAAATTTTGTCAGATGACATCTTTATGACCTAAGAGTTGGGAATAATTTTTTAAATAGGACACAAACCCCACTAACCTTAAAAAAAGATTAATAAATTTAATCTCATTAAATTTAAGAATATCGGATCATCAAGACACAATTGAAAGACAACCTACAGAGAGAAAATATATATGCAATACCTATAATTGGCTATCAGTATACCTAGAATTCATTGACTCAGAATCAGTTAAAAACAAAGAATAAAACTGGACTGAAGTCACAAAAGAGGAAATTAAAATGCCCAATAAATATCTCAATCTTATTAGCTATCAGTTAAATGTAAACAAATTCCATAATTAGGTACCACTATACACCTAGTATATTGGCAAATTTTAAGAAGTCTCATAATCCTAGGGGTTGGTGTGACGTAAATGGAAGTATGTGTCCATTGTTGGTGGAAGTGTGAATTGGTAAAACCATTTTGAACAAATGTTTAAGAGCTAATTATATCACTAGAAATTCATGATCAGCAATTTTAGTTTTTAGAATTTTAGAATTCTCAGACGAATTCTAGAGAAATGCATGCTTATATATAATATACCTATTCAAGAATATTTATAGCAGCACTCTTGGTAATAAGCCAACCCTGGAAATAATCTTAATAACCATCAACAGTAGAATGCTGTATATTTTTCATTGTATAAATAACAGAATCAATTGCATATTCACACAACAGCATTAATGAATCTTAGTGGTATAATATTGAGAAAAGGAGCTAACAGAATGCATGATTCCAGTTTTAAAAATTTAAAAATAGGCAAAATCAAACAACCTTGGTTAGGGATGTATAATGTGATAGTAACACTTCAGAGAAAAATCAAGAAAGTGATTATAATAACATTCAGAATGGTGGATCCCACTGAGGGGAGGAAGGAAAGGGAAGAAACAGAGGAATTTCTGAGATACTGGTAATATATATTTTTTGATCTGAGAGGATTTTATAGAGATTTTTTACTTTGTCATTAAATAAGATGTTAATTTATGTTTTAGAGATTAGTAATATTTATTCATCACAATATAAAATTATTCTATTCATAAATGAAATAAAATTAAATTAAAATTTATCTCAAATAAAGATCAATTATGGAAAGAATGTTCATTATACCTGTTAAAATGAGAATCACGAACCAAAAACTTTTGCACTGCAAAGGAAATGATCAACAGCATAAAGAAGCAATCTATAGAATGGGAGAAAATATTTGCAAACTATGCATCTGACAAAGTTTTAACATCCAGAATGTAAAAGGAACTCAAACAACTTAATGTCAAAAAACCAAATAATCCAATTGAAAATGGGCAAAATACTTAAATAGACAATAGATACATGAAAAAATTTTCAACATCACTAATCAGGGAAATGAAATTTAAAACCACAATGAGCTATTATCTCACACCTATCAGAATGGCTATTATTAAAAAACAAAAAATAAATGCTGGCATTGATGTGGAAAAGTGGGAACACATACACTGTTGATGTGAATGTAAATTAGTATGGCCATTATATAAAACACTATGGAGGTTCCTCAAAATATTAAAAACAGAATTGCTGTATAATCCAGCATTCCTACAACTGAGTGTATAGCCAAAGGAAATGAAATCAGTATGTCAAAGAGATATCTTCACTCCCAGGTTTATTGCAGCACTGTTCATTAATAGCCAAGAGTCGGCATCAACCTAAGTGTCAATCAACAGATGAATGGATAAAATAATATTTAGCCATAAAAAAAGAATGAAATCTTTTCATTTGTGGGAGCATGGATGAACCTAGAGGACATTATTGAGTGAGCCAGGCACAGGAAGACAAACACAGCATGATCTCACTCCTTTGCAGAATTTAGAAAAGCTGATCTCAGAAAAGCATGGAGGAGAATATTGGGTACCAAAGGCTGGGGAGAAAATGGCAAACAGGGACAAAATTACAGATAGAAGGAATAAGTTCTGGTTTTCAATTGCACAGTAAGGTAATTGTAGTCAACAATATTGTATTGCATATTTCAAAATAACTAGAAGAGAGGATTTGGAATGTTCCCAACACAACGAAATGATAAATGTTTGAAGTGAGGGAAGGCCAGGCATGGTGGCTCATGCCTGTAATGCCGCCACTTTGGGAGGCTGAGGCAGGTGGATCACGAGATCAGAAGATGGAGACCATCCTGGCTAACATGGTGAAACCCAGTCTCTACTAAAAATATAAAAAATTAGCCAGGTGTGGTAGCACACACCTGTGGTCCCAGCTACCTGGAAGGTTGAGGTAGGAGAATAGCTTGAACCCGGGAGGAAAGGTTGCAGTGGGCCCAGATTGTACCACTACACTCCAGCCTGAGTGACAAGAGTGAGACTCCATCTCAAAACAATAAAAAATGAAGTGATGGACAAGTGAATTATCCTGATCTTGTCATTTACTATGTCTACATGTAGAACAAAATTAATTAAAAAATAAAAATCAGTTATTCTACTTTGCCAATTTTTTTTTTTTTAGATGGAATCGCACTCTATCGCACAGGCTGCAGTGCAGTGGCGCCCTCTCGGCTCACTGCAACCTCTGCCTCCTGAGTTCAGGGGATTCTACTGCCTTAGCCTCCTGAGTAGCTAGTATTACAGTCACACGCCACCATGCCTGGCTAATTTTTTTGTATATTTAGTAGAGATGGGGTTTCATCATGTTAGCCAGGCTGCTCTCGAACTCCCGACCTTGTGATCTGCTCACCTCAGCCTCCGAAAGTTCTGTGATTACAGGCGTGAGCCACCGCGCCTGGCCTTACTTCACCAATTTTTAGTAGAATTTTGCAATTTATAAAAAATGCTATTTAGTATCCTATGGAAAAAAAATCATTTAACATTCACAATCTAGCTTTGCTCAATGTCTCTGGTTTGGTGATAGATTTCCTGTTTCTACTAAAAAGATAAGTGAAATGAAGTATTTTATTCAGATGAACTTAAATTTTGATATTAAGAACTTAGATTTTTCACTTGGTTCCTAGACAAAAAATTAGGGGGAAAAAAAAGAAATGCACTATCAAATACTTTATTAAAAAGAAGGATATTGTAAATAATAAAAAGAACTTCTAAGTGTTCATTGGCATTCACTTAATACAGAATGCCATAAAAAGTGAATTACTCCAGCTAGCATTCTTTTTCTTTCTATATGTATAATAAAGCAGAATGAAGAACAGCTCACTAGTGGAATTTGCCAATATTTATTTGTTAATTTATTTATTCAAAAAGTATTTATTGAGTGAATTCTATGTACTCTGTACTGTTCTAAGTGCTGTGGTTAGAGCAATGGACAGAACAGTCAAAAATCCAGTCACTCCTGAAGTTTGCATTCTTGTTTGGAAGAGAGGTAATCTACAAATAGCTAAAATCATGTCAGGCAATGATAAGTACTATGAAGACAAATAAAGCAGTGTGGAGGGGCAAACTTAGAGTGAGGATGCAAATTCAGGTAAGATGGCCTGCTGAATGCTGGTCTTCGTGCAGTTTGTTGGTCGGCTGGGTGGGTGGAGGAAATTCCTGAGAAAGCAAATGCATTTCCCAATGCTGGGAAAGTCCTTTGGAGTATAGAAGATTGGGCACTCTTCAGGTTTGGGGCAGTATAAAATCTGCTTATGGGGAACATTTCTATGAGAGTCTCAAATAAACCTGAAGATACAATGAAGTAGTTCACCTTCCCATTTTCAATTTAGACTTTCCAGAAACTAGTTTCAAATCAGAGGTTGTGGGTTGCATTTATATATTCACATAAAATCATGAGCATTTTATTTGCTAAGGAAAGTAGCTTAGAAGTAGCATATAACTCGGGAGTCAACTAAAAACTTTTTTGTCCTAAGTCTTACTGTTGAGATAATTTCTAAATAATGTGTTTTTCTGATTCCCAACTGAAAAAGAACAGTAAACTGAGATAATGAAATGTTTTATAATGGTTTGAGATCCTTGTATGATGTAATGTGATTTTTCATTAATTGTTTTAAATTTTAGAATTTAGGAATACTTGTGCTTGTTACATGAATATTACATGCAAAAGAGAAGGGTTTGGGGTTTTAGAGTACCCATCACCTGAATATTGAACACTGTACTTAATAGATAATTTTTCAATTTTCATCCTTATCTCACCAGAGCTCCTCCCTTTTGGAGCCCTCATAGTCTATTACCTCCATTTTTCCCCTTAATCCTCATGTTGATCAAATATTCTCTCCATTTTTATGTCCAAATATACATATTGTTCAGCTCTCACTTATAAGTGAGAACATATAATTGTTGATTTTCTGCTTCTGAGTTAATTCATCTAAGATAATGTCCTCCAGCTCCTTCCATGTTGCTGTAAAGAACATGATTTCATTGTTTTTTATGTTTGCATAATATTCCATGGCACATATACACACACACACACACACACACACACACACACACATACACACCCACCCACCCACTATATATAACAAGAAAATGTGATATATATATAAATATATATATGACAATAGACATCCTTTTCTTTTTCCAGTTCTTGTGGAAATGCTTTCAACTTTTTCCCATTCAGTATAATGTTGGATGTGTGTTTGTCATAGATGACTTTTCTTATTTTCAGGTATGTTCCCTTGATGCCTAGTTTGTTGAAGGTTTTTTCATAAAGGGATGTTGGATTCCTTTGAGTCATTTTTATATATCAATTGAGATGACCGTATGGTTTTTGTTCTTAATTCTGCTTATGTGGTGAATCTGATTTATTGATTTGCATATGTTGAACCATCCTTGCATTCCTGGAATAAAGGCTACTTGCTTATGGTGAATTACCTTTTTGATGCACTGTTGGAGTCAGTTTGCTAGTATTTTTTTTTGAAAAATTTTTCATCTATATTAACCAGGAATATTGTCCTGTAGTTTTATTTTTTGTTGTTGTTGTGTTCTTGCCTGATTTTTGTATAAAGGTGATACTGGATTTATAGAATGAAAGTAGAATTGACCTATTTCCTTAGCTGCCTCTCAAAAATTGCCATCACTTTTGTTTTGTCCTCCTTAGCAGCTGAGTTCATACTAGATATAGGAGAGTGACAGTCTAAAAGACAAGTGGTTACAATTCTTAGTGAATATTATCTGTTGTGTGATTTTGAAAGACATCAGGAGTTTCTTTAGTTAAATGAAATTTCCTAAACATTCAAGACTGAGTAGTGCTGGAACTGATCAAATCTACAAATGGAAACAAAAAAGGCTCTTCTGAACTAGATTATGGGAAGAGTTCTATTGGGAAGCTGGGAGATTGTACATCTGTTGGGCACTATTAACCTTGTACATAGCTGCTTTGACTTCAGGAGAAAATATCTTAATCATTGGGCCAAGAAAGAAGGATATTGAGAAAGAAAGGAACCAAGTAGTTATAGCTCTTAGTGCAAGAACATATTTCTCAGCATTGAGGATGCCCCCTGGGATATAAAAATAATGGTGACTCTGCAGGCCTGGGGAACTTAAAGGATCTGCTTATGCAAAACAGTTCCATTTGCGCACACATGAGCAGGTGGTTTTGCGTAAACTGCTACAGTCTCTGTATAGTTTTTCCACTTTGGCTCCCTATGGATGGGTTCTATGGGACCATTTTCTCATACTCCAATACATCAGAACAGCTCCTTAGTCTTTGGAAAGAGATACCTACGGAGGGAATAAATCTTTACTCATGGCTCCTGCCAACAGGCTGGAAGGTGAACAATTGCACGTTCTTCAATTAACATGTAACCAAGAACCTGAAAATGTATCAGTATCGAATTCAAGACTGTATTGTTAATTGAAGTCTTGCATTTTGCTCATACCTACAAATTAAAACTCCTCAAGAAAGGCATTTGAGGATAATGGAGACCAAAATCCAACTGAAAGGAAAGAGATGTTTTCCTCAGCCATAGCATTAGACATATTACAACATTTGAACAATGGATTTGGCTCTAAGCTTTCTTAGAGCTGGGAAAGACAGTGGGGTTCTAGAGTTTTCAGTTTCTGACAACAGAAAACACACAAATTTATTTGTAGCAAAAAATGATTCCTAAATTGAAATGGCAGCAAGAATCTACCATATGTATAGTGGGATCATAGGTCCTAACAGGCTCTAAACAACATCTCATTCTATCCATGTGAAAACTGGTGCTTAGAGAAATTAATTAATAATTAATCAAAATATTTGCACGTATTCTTGGTTATTTATCTGTGGGGGATTTCTAAAGATGTTTGTAACAAGGAGAAAACACTGATTTGCTAATAAGATAACAAGAATTTTGGAGTTAGATGTGATGTAGTCAAATATCCTTGATTTCCCAGATGAAGAAACTGAGACCCACAGAAGTTAAAACAACAAGAAAAGACCAGAAGTTAATAGAAGAGGTAAGAAGAGTAATAGGATTGTGAAAAGGACTTTTCTATTTAGCAAAATTCTGGGAGACTGAACTCCAAACACCAGTCTATCTTCACATACCCCTAAAATCCTCTAAATATACCCAATTAAAATGGTTAGTGCTGGACATGTTGGCTCATGCCTATAATCCCAGCACTTTGGGAGGCTGAGGTGGGAGGATGGCTTGAAGCCAGGAGTTTGATGCTAGCCTGAACAACAAAAAACCATCTCTGCAAAAAAAAAAAAAAAAAAAAAAAATTACCCCAGCATAGTGGCAAAATACTTGTAGTCCCTGCTTCTTGGGAGGCTGAGGCAAGAAGATTGCTTTAACCCAGATGTTAGCGGCTGCAGTGAGCTATGATCATGTCACTGTACTTGAACTTGGGTGACAGAGTGATAATGTATCTAAAACAATTAGTATGTTGGGTTTTTTTGCATATGTATATAAAATACAAAGCAATTATATTAATTATTATTATATTAATTAATTATATTAATTAATTATTAAGCACACTACCACCACATTTAAGTGGTCAATAAGATATTTGCTATCAAAATATGAAATTCTTAAAACAGGCCATTATACAGAGCCATAATGTATAAAGGACTAAGATCTGAGGAGACCACGTTTGGGGGACACAGAAAGTTAGAAATAAAGAATTGGTATCACTTAGAATGAGATTGAGAGCAAATGACAGCCTCCAATTAAAGCCTTCATTAGAATAATTGAATTTGATATTCATATTACTATCACGATGTGGTGGCAGGTCTGCAGGTATAAGAGAGAGGGAGTGTCCTAAGGGACTGAATAAAGATAATTGCACTAGTTGTTTTCAAGTAATTCAAGTGAGGGAGAGAAACACAAGAGACAGAAATGGAGGAAAAACAAGAGATGGGAACAAGATGGAAACCATAGAAATGGGCTAGATTTTACTGATTCATATAAAGGCCCATTGAGAAAATAAGGATCCTATCCTCTCTGGCTGGTGAGTATTTCATGCCATTAAAAAACAAAACAAACAAACAAACAAGTCACCTAGTATGAGAACACTGAGCAACCAACACATTACTGCATTGTGAAAATGAAAGAGCTATTGGCTGAAATAGGACTGATTTCTCCTGGATCTTGTCTTACCCAGAAGCCTTTGATTTTCTTCAGTTTTTAACAAACACTCTAGTTCTCTTTGAAGAAACATTTAAACACTATATTTTTTATGAATGGGGAGAAAAGGAAAAATCTGAGAGAGATAATAAGAAGTGAGTAAATCTTTTCACAGTGCTGATTTAAAAATCCTTTTCTGATGAGTCTCATTACCAAACTCACATATTAATGCCTTAATCTCAGGGTAGGAACAAGCAGAAAGGTTGATCAAATGTCCTGATGGTGCCCTTTCCTCAGACTTACCTGAGAAAATGTTCCTAAGGAATGGTACCTTGCCTGAGAATCTGAGCTCTGCCTGGCCCCACAGCTCACAACTCCCTTCTTAGGGTCCCTCATGCCAGAAGGAGGACTCGTTGGAAATTCAGAGTAGGAAAGGAGCAAAGAGCTTTGCTGAGTGAAATCAGGGGAAAATATTTTTTACAGAGGGAGCGTATTAGTCTGTTCTTGTGCCACTAATAAATACATACCTGAGACTGGGTAACTTATAAAGGAAAGAGGTTTATGAATTCGTGGTTCCACATGGCTGGGAAGGCCTCACAATCATGGCAGAAAATGAAAGAAGAGCAAAGGCACATCTTACGTGGTGGCAGACAAGAGGACATGTGCAGAGGAACTCCCCTTTAAAAAACCATCAGATCTCATGAGACTTATTCACTGTCACTAGAACAGCATGGGAAAGACCCACCCCCATGATTCAATCAACTCCCACTGGGTCCCTCCCATGACCTGTGGGGATTATTACAATTCAAGGTGATATTTGGGTGGGGATACAGAGTCAGACCACATCGGGGAGTTTGTCTATATTACAGAGTCATGAGACTGATGTTTTTTAATGATCATTGGATACATCTTTGTAATGAGTATACATGTATTCTGATAAATCCACTTAGAAGGAAATTACACATGTGGTGAGGCAAGTAAGTTAATGAAAAATATTCTCTGTACTTTGGTATAAAAGAATTTATTCTTGACAATGACTAATTAAAGTTACTGCTCTTCAAACAATTTTATTTTCTTATAAATGTGGGCTAAAAAAGAAATATGTTTAGTGTTACAACTGCAGGGTCAAAATCAGCAATTTGAGTTTGGTTGTCATTCAAACAAAAATTTGGAGGACTCTTTATTGTGAATCTACAATTAGGGAGCGTGATAGGATGAAAAAATCTAATGCAGGTCAGATAAGTTCACATATTTTAGAGTCTAGTATGTCTCGTACAAAGCTGGGGTGCAGGTGCAAACCAAGACTATGAGTACTATGTGAAGTGAAAACATAAGAAAGCAGAAAAGATATTTTTAAAAGTGGAATTGCCAAATATTCTATGCCACGTACATATTCTTGAAAGAGATAAATCTGTATGAGCAAAAGATGGGAGCAGACCCTCTCTGCATTAATTACTCAAAAAATAGATTTAGAAGCTCTAACTTAAAAAAGTTGTAGACATCTGAATTCTATGGGCCTAATCAAGATTTTCCTTCACCACCTGATTTGTATGAGCAAGAAATTTGGAAGGAATGAATGATAAACAGTTGTCTTAAGGCTATTTGTGAATAACAGAAACATAATCAAATGAACTTAGTAAACAAAAAATAGAGGTAGTTAGTCATCAGGATATAAGGAAAACAAGGAAACCTTGGGGAACCAGAACCAAGAACAGAAAAACCTTCAGGAGGCAGGCAACACTTTATCAGTAAATCTTGTTTCTGGACCACGTGGTTACTCATTTCGGCTTCTCTCTGTGGGTGACCTTTATTATCTTTTCTTTACTGATTGACCTTTATTCTCCACATGCACATGGCCAAAGTGGCCACCCTTACCACCCCTAACTAGTTTTTGTCTCCCTAATTGGCCCAGATATTTAGGGGCAATGGGTAAAAGTTTGGGTTATGAAATTTCAACAAAATGTTGAGGGTTGTTTGGCTAGGGTGGGTGAGCTTTTCACAGTAGGCTGGGGAAGCCAAAAAAATATGTAGACTACAGAGTAGATTAGGTTACTGCATCACATTATGTCATCAGCTAGTTACCACGTTGCCTTGTTTTCTCAAGTTAAATATACTTCATAAATGTTATATTGATTGCCATTCATAGTTTGTTAAGGAAGGTATTTCACCCATATATATATAAAAGGTATATTTAAAGTTAATGATCAGAATTATAACATCTATTACATATAAATGATTACATATAAATGATTATTTGGGAATAGTGCATCTGATTTCTATGGTTTTGCATTTCATTACTGGAAATGCAAAATGCTGTGACAGAGCTACCCAAAGTATGATTTCCCTTCCACACTGTTAAATTATTTCTAGGAAGGAGCTGTCCAGCAAGGGACTGATTATCCCAGGAGCCTTACATTTAGGTGAGACTGTATCATAGTTCTTGCCACTGTTGACAACAGTGCTGCTCTTTTTTTAAAAGATATTTAAATATAATATATATATATTTATATAAATATATTTATATATAATATACATTATATTATCATATATAATATATATAATATATATAAATATTATATTTAAATATATATTATATTACATATATAATATATATAATATAATATAATATATATAATATATAATA